>MU761384.1:61749-76848 GCA_026770625.1 Nicotiana glauca | reverse complement strand
CCCCCCCCCCCCTCCTGCCCACCCCAAACAAGTCACCTCATTTAGAATGGCGACACCTCCTTCCTTTTCTAATCTGGGGTATTTGGACTAACCGCAATCACAATAACATTAACAACCTCAATAGAAAACCTTGTCCATTTACAACCATGCTATTGAATTCCATTTCTACAATAATAACAACCCCATTACTCAGGACACTAAAATTACTCATGTAAAATGGCATGTTCCACAAAAAAGGTTGGTTTAAACTCAATATAGATGGAGCATGGACCAAAACAGAAGGTGGAATAGGGGGTGTACTCAGAAATAGCTTGGGTAAATGGATTCTAGGATTCCAAAAGAAATGCTACGCTCTATTTCCACTTCATATAGAACTACCGGCACTCTTGGAAGGACTTCAGTTGGCTAAAAAGTTCAACCTCTACCCTCTTGAAGTTGAAACGGACTCAACAGAGGTAATCAACGTAACAAAAAATGGTCATGCAGTGCTCACTAACCTAATCCTTTCTTGCAGGTCATTAATGCTCCAGGAGAAGGGCCTTCAACTTCGACATAACTTTAGAGAAGGGAATGTTGTAGTTGACACCCTAGCTAAGGAAGCAAAAAAAATTATAACCAATAATTTTAACCAAGGAAAGACAGGATGCTATCAGAACCGCCACTTTGTGTACAAGAACTTTTGCAAAAAGATATGAGCGGGGAAAACTTATGTTCGAAGAAAATGACTAGTTCTTTATGTAATATGTTGGCAATAGGGAACCAGAATATCGTAAATGATGGAAGTAGATTACATCCCCAGCCAGTACTATGGTTTGCAATATGTTGAACATTATCTAGTACTATGTATAAATATCTTCTTTAATGCTCAAAAAAAAAAGAATAAAAGAAGAAAGAGATATAAAGGAGAGAAGCAACCTAACCCATCAACATTGTTCTTTCCCAACTCAGAAGTATCCAAACCCCGCTTCCACTTCCCTATCTTCCTTGTCGGGATTTCACTGTCGCTGGCCTTTCTCTCCCCTATATGGAAACCCATGTTCTTGTTTATGCGTAGGAATAATTGGAAGATCGAGTTTTATAGTGTAGTTTCAACCTCTAAGAAGTTGTTAAGTCATTTTGTATTCTTAATGCCCTTTTAATATCATGAATCCGTTTTACAAACGCTTAGGTATCTCTTTCAATGATTTCTCCACAGTTACAATAAGGAAGACTTTATGGAGAAATTGAAAATTAACAAATTAAATAGAGTGAAGTAGAGGATTAATGGAGGAAAAATTCAAAAAAAGGAGAAAAAAGAAAATGCAATTGCTGGCCATAGAGATGCCAAGTCACCTTTTTCATGCTCAGTTTTATATATATATATATATATATATATATAGTGTTAACCATAATAGCAACTTTTACCTAACAGAGCAAAAGTAAAATGAAAGGACAGTAAAAGTTCCCCAATTTATTAAAGAAAAAGGGGGGCATATATTCGATTTTTAAAGTCAGAAGCAACAATGGGTCATAATGAGTTAACTGACCCACTTTCCACTCTTAGTATTATTAACAGCTCCTTCTTTTTCTCCTCTGCAGTATCTGTCAATGGAAGCTTTGATCTTCAAGATCAGGCTTCTTATTCTTGCTTGGTTCCATTTCAGATCTCATTCAGGTAAGCCCAAATTATGTGAAATTTGCATTTCTTCAATTTTAGCTTTAGTTGGTTTAGTCAAATTGTGCTGTGGTAGTTCTTGCGTCTAAGATTATGTGTAGTTGTGTGGTAGTTTATTGAAAATTTTGCTTTATAATTACCCTGAAGTTAATATTTGAAGTGGGTTTTCAGTAAAGTTGTAATTTTGTGAATTGATAGTCAGTGATCTTGACTTGTCATTTTCTGCTGGCTGAAGGAGTATCAGCTGCAGTTTTGTTATGAACCTGAAGTTGAAATTGATGTGAATTAAATTAAATTGTTACTTTGTGAGTTGAAAAGATTTTGACTTGTCTTGTTGTGCTGACTGGAGAAGTGGGGGTAGCAACATTGTTAGTGACTTTTGTTTATATTTTTCTTTTTTCTTCTTATACTACATTTCCCATTGGTGATCCAAAGAAGCTAAAAGGAAGGAAAAACAAGAACAAAAAGAAAAAATTAGAAAGTTTTACTTGACTGTTTGAACATTTTTTTTTGATTTTGCACCGGGTGTCCGAGTCTCTTCGAGCCCCGACTAATCCAGGGGGTGCACAGGCCCTCGGCAAGGAGTTTCCCGCAAGTGCACCACGGTTAATTCAGGTTTTACCCAGTCCGATGACCCTCAGAAATTGTTTGCACTCAGTGGGTTTCGAACTTGAGACCTTGAAAGGGAGCAAACCCCAAGGCTCAAGTCAATTGCCACCAGGCTAACCCCGGAGTGTTTTGACTGTTTGAACTTTGAACTAAAAGACATTTATATTTCAACTAATATTAGAAACTCTTTTATGGTGTCTACTGCTAGATATAAAGTTAGCATTGAAAACCATGGGATTTTTTGTTTATCAATTTTAGTCAATTTTCAGGTCCAATATCCTTGGTGAAACATTTTTCTTATAAAGAGATAAAGAAAGCAACTGATGGTTTTAGGAGAGTTGTTTATATCTCTTCCAAAAGAGTTGCTTACAGAGCCAAATTTCGAAATGGCCATGCTGCGATAGTAAAAGAAGTCCGAGCTGCTGAAGACCAGGATGATACTGCCTTCTATAGGGAGGTACAGTTACTCGGTCGTTTGCATCATCGGCATATTGCTGCACTTAGTGGGTTCTCTAGTGGCCCTAAGAGGTTAATTCCTAAACTTTGGCTTGACGGAGATTTTTAATTTGGAAGGGTCCTATGGCTTGTTGATTATTAAGCTAACTATGAGATAGAGTGGGTGAAGGGAATAGTTGATTGTTTCTTGATCATATTACCTATTAGAATATAATACTGTGCTAATGCACATTCTAAAACCTGATTATTAGCTCTTTTTCCTATCTAGCAAAAAGTAAAAAATATCCATCATATTTTCTGAACATCTAGGTCTACTGCTGGATGGTAGCCATCGTATTTCTCTCAAGAAATGCCTTATAACTTTCAAAGACTTAGCTGTAATTTGGGAGCACCCATATTTGGAAAATTTGTTCTTTAGTACTGTGTTTATTCCTGAATTGCATGACATTCTGCCCCTTGATATGCACGGCATCTCACTTTTTTTCTGAAGCTCTTTGTAGTTTCTGTTAAGTTCTGTTTTCCCTGGTCTCCAGTAAGTTGATATTTAAGCCTGAAGCCTTTATTTGCTGTGATAGTGCTTCATTTTTACTAACCTGTATGAATGTTTTTAGAAGTAACCCCCAGATAGAACTTTTCAATGCTTTGCATTGTAATGTTCCAAATGGAACACGTATCCCATATTTACTTTTCTAGTTTGTTGAATTGTACTAACCACAATACAGTTAGAGACGAGTAACTTTAATATTTTCTTATACATCTGCAACATGCTCCTCACGTGCAAACCTGCTTTTCTTGATTACGCCAAGAACATGAAAGTATTCGTTGATGGTTCTGATGAGAGTCTGATCTAGGATTTCTGCCTCTCTGCCTGATCTGACAAAATCATGCTGAATTGTTTGTGTAGACCGTCTTGTTAGAGAAAGTACAGTGCTATTTCCAAAGTAAATGAAAGTATCTCGTTGATGGTTCTAATGGGAGTCTGACCTAGGATTTCTGCCTTTCTGCCTGATCTGATAATATCATGCGATTGTATAATACAGATATTGCATATAATTTAGCCACATCCTTTCACATAATACAACTAAAATAAATATCATCAGAGCAAAATCTAAATTTTAAGATTCGGGGATGCGGATCCAGATATGGATACGGCTAATAAAAAAAAAGAGCTATAAAAATATTGTAAATTTTGAGAGATATTCTGTGAAAAACTTACATGAATATTATAGAATTCAATCTTTCATTCTCCAAGATGGACTTTATTCTTTCATTCTCCTAAATCTGTTTTATTTTTGATTTTGAGAAATCAAAATCGTAACTTTTCTCCCAAATTTGTCGATTGACTCCGGTCAAAGTGTCCGAAGTCAGTTTGACCGTATCCGGGACGTTTCCCGCTCCAGCTCCCGTCCCGGTCTCGTATCGGGACGGGGACGGCATCAAAAGCGAAGAGTCCGCGCAACTTAGGTTTCTGAGTGCAGAGTTTCCTTTTTTCTTTCTTTTCATTTGTTGCCTTTTTCGGTTTTCTTTTCTTTTATTCTTTTGGCTTTTTGCCCACTCTTTGATAGCAGGACTTGTCTACTTTCAGGTTTCTAGTCTTTGAAGATATGGAAAAAGGAAGTCTGAAGGAACACCTCTCTGGCAAGTTTTTAAGGAAGTCTTCAATTTTTTTTCTTTTCTTTTTTCTTCTGCCATTTCGTGTTGAGTTTCATGGATGCACCTCTGACTAAATGTGGTCCTTGCAGATCCTCTGAAGACTCCATTGAACTGGAGAATACGGTTGCAGATCGCCGTTGGCATTGCTGCTGCTGTGGTATGTTCCTTAAGCTGCATATCTTGTACTTATGTTGAATATTCCCATGTTATGCTTTTTACGGTTTTGAATTACCATAATTGAAGATGTAGTTATTTGCTAAAATCTGCTCTCACGATGAGCAGATTCACAAAGCTCTGCACTGCTCTAATGGCAGAAGCTTCTAGAGCACAGAAATGAAGAAGAAGCAAGTATTGCAAAAATGATTCTCTATCTCTTCTCTGGGGATACAGGGGAGTATTTATACAAGCCTAACTACACTAACCATTAACTTGTGAGCTGGATATGAGTTGGCATTAACCACTAACTGCTCTAACTAACTATAACTAACTAGAGTTCACAAGATTATTGCTAGGCTAACTCGAACAGCCAAACACTTTGACACTGCCCCCAAAAGTATTAAATATAGACTCTGAGACCCCTGCTAGCACTATTCCATTTAGTCAAGTAATTATTATCTTGTTAAACGTAGCAATCTGACCAGAACTGATATTCGTGATGGTAGACGGTGCTTTTGATAGAGCACTAAACTCATTCTGACCAACCAGTATGGAGAAGTAGTGACAAACTGTCCTCCCTTCTGTTACCACTAGAAATATTCTGTCATTTAAAAAGCTTTTCTCGAGGTGCGGGTGGTAGGGGAAAGTGAATACGGAGCAGAGGAGGCAGGAGGCCTAAGCTGCGAGTCATGACCTACCTAGGCTGCAAATTTTGTGCTCCTAGTATGTGATGCCAGCGGCATTAAATTCCGAGTAGTCTTTTGCACACAAAATACTATTCTTCATGACATTTGAAATTAACATGCTCAAGATTTTCCAGGTCGTGACCTAACCTCTTATGGATTTTGGAATGGGGGGACGGGAAAGCTAATTTTCCATGCTTCCAATAAACTGAACTTCTGTGTTCCAAAGTTGTGTCCTGGAAAACTGAACTTTCAAGTAAGCTGAATATATATTAAAAATATGCATAAGATGTTACCTCTTCTAAAAAAATTGACCGTTGGAGAACAATTTGCAGTACAGACATATTAATTAGTTATAGAAGACATAAGTTCCTGTAGTCGTGTAGTCTTGCACTGATGGGGAGAAAAACTTCCCAATTATTCAGTCATAAAAGATAAAATTTTCTGTAGTCTTGTGTTATACGTGGTCAGGCGCACGTCACAAGTTCATATCCTATTGCAGACATAAGCCTAATGTTTAAATAGAGAAAGGTAGATGGCCAATTCGTTATCCCCCGAGTAGCAAACTGTGCGCCAGCTAACCCTTAGGGATTTCTCAGTTATAAAAGAAGAGAATCTTGAACCTAAAACTCAAGCAGTTGACAAGATTGTTTAGTTTTCATTCCAGGATACATTGAAGATCTAAAATGAGTGTAGTCATTCAGCTCCATTCGGGAGGTGTGGAGCATACACCAATATAGAGTGTACCGTATATTATATAATGATCGTGCAAGAACTGCATGTTTCTGTTACAACCTAGAAGAGATGGCAGGAGTCAAACTTGTGATCACTTCCAGCTCAGAGTAATACAACGTAATATATGCCATAGATTGGACATAAATCTATTTATGTTTCTCTTGTAAGATATGATTATTATACTGCTTCATCTGCCAAAATGTTAAAATCGCTGATGGTTGGTTCCATCCCGATGTAGGAATATCTCCATTTCTTTTGTGATCCACCTATGTACCACGTTTCAATCAGTTCAAGTACCATCATGCTGGATGAGAACTTTACAGCTAAAGTAAGAGCTGCAAACTTAAGCCTGTGTATAGTAGAATTGCTTCATCGTCATATTTGATGCCTGCTTAAGACCTGCATCATCTTTTGTTAAACTAGTCAACAGTCTGTCAAATCAATGACAGTATGTATGATTCCTTGTTACAGCTCTGTGATGTTAGCCTTCTTTGTTCAATTGAGAACAACATTCAACAGCCAAAATCTAAATGCTTCAAAGGTATGATGTCTTCTGGTATCACCTCAACGCATACAAGTTGTAGCCTCCCTCCAGTTCATGCATTGCTTATCTTGCAGAATGTAGAGATGAGATTTGCAAACATACAATCTACCAGCTTGGTTTATTGATTCTTGAGTTGGTCACGGGTCAATCCTCAGAGGAGGGAGGTGTTGACTTAGTTCAGTGGGTCCAAGATTCTCGTCTCCGGAGAAGGTCCATTCACCAGATGATAGATCCAGATCTAGGAGACAGCTATGATTTTAGAGAGCTCAAAGGTCTTTTGGCAGTTGCAAAGATGTGTGTCCAATCAATTCATAAGCCAACAATAAAGACTCCTCAAATTTTGTGGTTTCTACAAAAGAAACTGGGCATCAGCCAAGGAGTTCCCCAATGACTGGACATTTGCTGTGACTGCCAACACTAATCAGAGAGACTGGATTACATTGGTCTCCTGCCTCAAGTAACAAACTTGAACGAATCGCACTCATTTTTATTTGAGCAATTTATTAAAATTAGCTATATACATCATTGCTTCTGTAAGTACACACAAGAATTTTTCTGTAATTAGTCTTGGGGATTATCGAGAATTCATTAGTCCAATAAGCTTTAGCCATCTTCAGTTGCATGTAAGTCTATTTACTCAGTTTGTAGAAGCAGAAACAATACACATTGTGCAGAATCAGAAGTGTGTTGATTTCTTTTTCCCTTTTCTTTTGCCTGCAAACTATAGATTGAATTCCATCCAACTCTGCAACTAGCTAAGCCGTCCAAGATTCACAGTTTAACTTCAACCATGACTAAATCAATGTTCTCAAGGATTCAGGCAAAACAGGTTAAGGTTTTCATTTGATGTTAAACATTATGCAATGAGATCAACTCAATAAATTGGAAGAGAAGGAAACATGATATGTATTTCTATTTCAATAGAGCGACTAGCAGAGTACATTGCTTTATCATAACAACCAAACCAAGCCAGAATCAAAGTTCAAGCTGGTTATTTCTTGCCCCCTCCACTATATCTTATCTGCTATTTCACAAAAACCTCTTTATAGAAATATGTTACTGCTGTGCACATTGTACTCTCTGTCCTCCACCACCATGCATCTCATCATCCTCATCATATGCCTCTTGTTGAGCTGCTTGTTTCCTTCTCATTTCCTCCTCAATATTCACATCATGTAATGAAGTCTCCTCACACTCATCCAATTCCATGTCCGTGTACTGTGATTGAGGTCTTGGTGGTAAAATTGGCTCGAGAGCCTTTACCTGTTCTGGGCTCAACGAATCTGGGAATTCAACAACGAAATGAATGTACAATTTACCCCGCATGAATGGCCTCCGATACATTGGCATTCCCTCATCATTGATTGCCTTGAATTGATCTGCAGCAGTCGGAACCAAGAACGAAGAACCAAAGTAAATAAGAATTTTTCAAACAAGCAAAAGGCAGATTCAAGATTTAAACTTCATGGCTTACTAGTTTTTCACATGTATCTACGTTCCATGTCGAAAATACTAGGTAAAAATCAAGGTAATACTAACCAGGTTTAACAACTTCCCCGGGATTTGATTTTATGAGGAGTTGTCTGCCATCCAAGTGTGTTATTATGAACTGGAAGCCACATAAAGCCTCAGTTAGACTCAGTGTGTGATCTACAAACAGATCATCGCCCTTTCTCTTGAACCTTGGGTGGTCTTTCTGTTGGAGCACAAAAACTATATCTCCGGTAACTGTATCAGGCTGCAACAATATATAACCAAGTAAGCAACTACCTTAGGCTTCGGTAAGATTGACATATACAAATACAAGAGGGAAAATATGTCATCTTACCGCTTCATCAGCTTCTCCAGGGAATGTAATTTTCTGTCCATTTTGCATGCCTTTTTCAACATGAACTTCTAGGACTTTTTTCTCCTGAGCCACTTTTTCACCTTTGCATTGAGGGCACCGATCCTTATCCTCAATAGTCTCTCCAGTACCCTTGCATTCATTACAAGGGTGCTGCATTTGCTGGATCATTGACGGGCCAAGTTGTCTTATTGAAACCTTCATACCACTACCTTTACAACCAGAACACTTCATTGAAGCACCAGACTTTGATCCTTTCCTGCAGTTACAGAAACAAACCAATACAATATAAGTAATGATTCATAAACTCAAAATTTGTGAAAAGATTTACCCCTTCTCATTTCTCATGACACTTCTTCCTATCCTAGTTTTAGTCTTTTCCTCAACAACTAACACATCGATATTTGAAGACTCTTTAACCTAAAACTTCCAATTTAACCCTTAACAACATCCTTATATAGTCATGAACGTCACAACATATTTACAACTACAAATTCTACTAGTATATTTTACCCTTAATGACATGTTATTAAAAAGGCATTCTAGTGCACTAAGCTCCTACTATGTGCACGATCTAGGATTTACCAATCTTTCCCTGCATTTCTACAAGAGGTTATTTTCACAGCTCAATCCTGTGAGCTCCTATCCTAGTCACATGGCTCCCGTCCTTGACCATGGCTCCCCATCCTTAATGAAGGGTGATACACACCAAACATTTTATTTTGTTCTAAAGACAATACACGCATATAAAATAAAAGCAAGAGAGTAGCAAACAACAAATACTGACCCACTGCACTTGGAGCAAATTACATTGCGCGAAAGGGACAGTTTCTTGGTTACCCCACTGTAAAGGTCCTCGAGAGACACCTTCAGTGGATGCACTACATCCTCACCCCTTCTCTGTCTTCTTCCTCTGCTGCTACCACCACCTGCTCAGCAACAACACTTGTGTTATTCAACTTTCCAGGACATGAAAGATGCAGAAACTAAATTCAGCAAGAGAACTTGATGACATATTTAACAAGCATCAAACAAACGCCACGAGATCTAACCTCCAAACGGATTGCCACCAAAGAAAGATTCAAAGATGTCAAATGGATCATGCATTCCGCCGCCGCCACCCATTCCTTCTTTCAGTGCATCTTCTCCATACTGATCATAAATCTCACGCTTCTGTGAGTCACTCAAAACCTCATAAGCTTGAGCAAGCTCCTTAAACTGCAGGAAAAGAACAACTATCAAATGATTTAGATCATATCCACACTGTCAAAGAGCAAATAACACTAGCAAAAGAAGACTAACATCACGAACAGATAGAATTGAGGCGGATCCAAGATTTAAACTTTATGGGTTCAACTTTTAAGATTTTTAAAATTGAACCCATTATATTTTTAAAGTTATGGGTTCAAATCTATTATTTTTGCAATTTTAATGAATTTTTACCCATAAATTTCTACTCCGCGTCGAAAGTTATGGGTTCAATTGAACCCGCAGCTATCACACTGCATCCGCCTCTCGTAGAAACGCGGATCGTAATCAGCAGGAATTACTGGTCTATAAGCATAGAAAACCGACAACTTGGGAATAGGCAAGTCTAAAATACCATCCTGAGAGTACATAAACACATTGAATCGAGTTTCCATCCAAACCTTTTAGACTTACGAAGTTTATAATTCTAGCTCAAAATCTCGAGGTAAACTTGTACATAGACAACAAGAACACACAATTAAATATCATTTTGTTCCAAAGTTCAAAAATTCCTTTAAAATGATTCTTTACAGCTTCAGTGATGGCCCTACAAATACCACCAAGCAAGAACAGGGGTAGCAAAAGCTTTAAGCAGACCCATCTCTGAAGCTTCAACTAAACCAGGCCAACTCCAAACCAACTTCACCATTCCATCCCACCCCCCACCCCCAAAAAAACGAAGACATCAAAATTTGTTCTTGTTATGTTGGATAGAACTATCACGATCCTTCCAATTTTAGGTGCAAGCTAACACAAACACCACGTCATATAGAAAAGAAAAAGAAATTCTCTACACAAATAAGAATGCATCAACTCTAAGAAGAACCTCAGCTCAAAACATTCACAAGCCAAAAACTCCAACTTTAGCCATCCTATCTCCTAGTTTAAACAAACATAACAGCATAACAACAGCTAAAAACCACCTACAACACATACAAAAGAAATGAATGAAACAAGGATATAATAGCAGGAGATGGTGGAAAAAAAAGGGGTTACCTTTTCAGGGTCACCACCCTTATCAGGGTGATTCTTCATAGCAGCTTTTCTATAAGCTTTCTTGATTTCATCATCTGATGCATTCTTTGACACACCCAATATCTCATAGTATCTCGTATTATCGCTCTTCTTTGGTCCTCTCCCAAACATCTTCGTTTACTTCTTTGTAGCAAAAATAACCAATTAGTTACTCAAGGAAAATTTCGAAAGGGGTATATATAGAATAATTGCACAGTTCATATTGAACCTTAATAATGGTCGGAATGGGAAACTAGCCGTAGGATGTTGTGAATATGGAGAAGCCTCTAGAATTCTCTGGGTACTTCCCTATTAATTTCCAATGAAGATTTTCATTTTTAGCAGTGAGTGGGTATTTGCGTGTGCGTGGGGTGGAAAGTGAACCGTTGGATTTGACAATTGACGGTGGGGATCGGGGTTCTAGATTGTTCCATTTTGGAAGACCAGCTTCCTAGTACATTCTCCGAAAAAATAAGAGGACGGGGAAAAAATTGTACATTATTATAAGAACGCGCTCGTACAGTTAAAGGAAATTACACTGAAACCCCATATATTTTTTACTCTCTTGCAACTTAACCGTTCTATTCTTGCTTTCATTTTTGGGAATATATGAAATTGTTTTTTTTAAGTGGTTGTAACAATTCGACCCTCATTTTGAGTAGTTGTGATTAGGGCCGTGCATTTGGATTGGATATTCAAAATTCGATCCGATCCATTTTATTTCGAATTTCAGATTGGATACGGATTATGTTTTATAAAATTTCGAATTTTCGGATTGGATTTGGTATGATTTTAATCCGATCCGAAATCCGAAATTATATGTACCTATATAAATACTACACTAAAATTTTAGGGTTAGGCTTATTCATTTTTCACACACACCCTCACTCACTTAGATTTTTCCGCCTCTCTTCTTTTCAGTGAAGATTGAAGATTCTCAAAGACTCAAAGTCTTAAGCTTCTGATTTTACTTTGATTTTTACGTCTTTTTCTTCTGCATCTCTTCTCTTCGCTTCTGTCTTTTATGTCTCTTTCATGTTCTATTCTTCAACTTTTATTTTTACTTCGATTTTTTTTTGTTTTGGTAGATGGAAGATGAGACAGAGACACCGAATGAAGTTCAAATTGTTGAAAATTTTGGTGAAAGTGATACTCCAAATGATTCCGCAACCAACAATGGTGAATCTAAATCTGATTGAATGGTGTTTTAGGAGATGAATGGTGTTTATTCACTCATTTTTTTTTGATTCTGATTGAATGGTGCTTTGTGTTTTCTGATCGAATGGTGTTTTAGGAGATGAATAGTTCTAAGTCCTAACCAGCAATTTTGTGACAATCCGATTTGATCCGACAATCCAAAAAATTACCCGATCCAAATTTTAAATCTGATTCGATCCAATGTTAATTCGGATCGTATTCAGATTGCCTTTTCAGAATTTGAAATCTGAAATCCGAATCTGATATGTTAAATACGATATGATCCGATCCGTGCACAACCCTAGTAGTGATCCAAATTGTTTTTTGAGAATGCATATTGATTGATATTACTGTTCATTACTTGTTTTAATGGTTTGGAGTCAGACCTAAGGGGTTTTGACACATAGGGACAAGTTTGGGCGATAAAACTATTCTATCAATTTTGCTGATGCAATCGTTGTCGCGCCCTTTTTTCTTTCGAAAGAGAATTTCGACATGTAACAACTCTTTTAAATGGGTATTAAATAGAAGAATCGCCTCCTAAGAGTTTTTAAAGTGTGTTAGGGCACCTATTTGCAAATAACTCTGTTTAACTAGTCTACGTTACCAAAGATCGGGTAACGACTCAAATTACCTCAAAAAGAAGGTGTTAGGCACTCTTCGAAGTCCACAATTATGGGTCCCGGCCGAAGTTTACGCTATGTGGAATTTTCGAATTATAATTGTCTTATATGATCATATAAGTGAGGGAAGACAAGGAATTTAAAAGTTCTACTATAATATAAACAAGTGTAAAGAAATCGCACAAGAATTAAAATATATAAATCATCAGTACAAGTCTTTAGAAGTTACAGGATACAACTTAATTAGCCATAGTGCGAACAATAAACATATAAAGGATGGGGGTCCTAAGTTTTTTAGCCTAAAGGACTTCGCAACTCCCTTAGGGTAGGGGTTGCTCATATTATCCAGCAGGCATAGACTATCATCTACTGCTACCTAATTATTATGTTAAAGTTGTTTACTTAAAGCGCTCTAATTCAATTCTAAACAGTGTCCTATGAGTGTGCTACCCGTCCCATGCCTATTGTAACGATCCGATCGATCATTTTGAGCTTTTGCACTTTGCTCGCAAGTTCTGAGGCATGAATTACCCCGTGTGATGTATTATGACTTATGTAAATCGTTGGTTTTGGTTTTTAGGGTAATCGGAATAAATTTAGAAGAACAGTTTTCAATTTGTAGCTTGAAATTTGAAGGTTTGACCAAGTTTTGACTTATTTGCATATGATCTCGGATTGGAATTTTTATGATTTGGTTAGCTCCGTTAGGTGATTTGGGATTTAGGAGCGTGATCAGAATGCATTTTGGAGGTCCGTGGAAGGTTTAGGCTTGAATTGGCGAAATTGAGATTTTGACGTTTTCCTGTTGATAGGTAAGATTGCAATATAGGGGTCGGAATAGAATTCTGGAAGTTGCAATATCTCCGTTGTGTCATTTGTGACATGTGTGAAAAATTTCAGGTCATTCGGACGTGGTTTGGTTGGGTCTTTGATCAAAAACGTAATTTGGAAGTTCTTGAAATTCTTATGCTATAATCCGATGTGATTTTGGTATTTTGATGTTGTTTTGAGCCTTCTGAAGGTTGGAACAAGTTTGAATTAGGTTATGGGGTATGTTGGCATGTTTGTTTGAGGTTCCGAGGGACTCGGGTGAGTTTCGGGTGGTCAATCGGACCATTTCATGATGATTTGAAATTGCAGAAATTGCTGATTAGTGTTGCAGAGAAAATGGCCTTCGCGTTTTGCGGGTAGGCCCTCGAGTTCGCGAAGGGTTAGCTGGAGAAGGCTGAGATTTTGGCCTTCACGTTCGCGAGGAAGGCTCCGCGTTCGCGAAGGCTGGGCGATTGGTCATCGCGTTCGCGTGAAGTGGACCGCGTTCGCGTAAAGGAATTTGGCAGTTGAGCTTCAGGATATTTTTATTCATCGCGATCGCGAAGTGTTGGTCTGAAGAAGCATCACATTTGCGATGGGATTGTCGCGATCGCGAAGAGTAATTTTTGGTAAAAGTTATTTTGTGCTTCGCGAACGCGAGGCGTTGACCGCATTCGCGAAGAAGGGTTTTTTATGCCTGGGCAGAATGTTTAAATAGCCATTCCGCAATTTTGGGGCTAACTTTCACCATTTTTGGGCGATTTTGGAGCTTTTTAGAGGATTTGAAGAGGGATTCAAGAGATAACACCTGGAGGTAAGATTTTTAAACCCAATACTCGATTCTTGTGTGAATTCTATCTAATAAATTATGGAATTTAAGCCTAGTATTGAAGAAGTAGAGACTGTAATTGGAGACCTAGGATTTGGGATTTGAGGGGCCATTTGAGGTCTGATTTTGATGTTTTCCTGATATGTATAGACTCGTGAGAGGATGAGGATTTTATTGATTTAAATTTGTCGGATTTCGAGACGTGGGCCTGAGGGCCGGGTTTGAGCAATTTTGGGATTTTTTTATGTAAATTGGATATTTTCGAGTGGGATTCGTTTCCTTAGAATATTTTAATGGTTATGTACTGATTGTGGCTAGATTTGGAGCATCTAAAGGTCGATTCGTGCAGGCAAAGACATCGCAGGCTAGAGTTTGGACCGGATCGAGGTAAGCAATGATTGTAAATGTTGTCCTGGGGGTATGAAACCCCAGATTGCACATTGTTGTGCTATATTAAGGTAACGCACACGCTAGATGACGAGCATGGAGTCGTGCACTGTTGGGGATTGTGACTTAGTCCGTCACGAATGACTGTTTTACTGCGTATTTGACTGAAAATTATTTGCTATCATCATGTTTGGGGATGAATGTCATATTTGGGTCTCGTGCCAACTATTTGAACCCTTCGGGGATTTTTATTGATATTTCCTCACTGTTTTGATTTTAAACTTGTACTCAGTCATGCTATATTCTACTATTTCAAAACTCAGCCATGTTTATTCTGCTTTAACATTTGAAATGATATTCTAAATAATATTTTGGGTGGAGCATCATGTTTTACTGTTGCCCGAGTGCCTTATATGATTTAGAAAGCCGAGGGTGTGACGACCCAAAGGATCATCACCTGTCTTCTCTCTTTTCCGTGCTTCCGAGGCCTTGAAAACCTATCACGACCCGAATTTTCCACCATCGGTAGTCGTGATGGCTCCTACTAACGGAGCTAGGCCAGCCAAATATTGCACTTTCTCTACCAACATCACCAATATAATATCCTATCAATTAATAAATAAATGCGGAAGACTTTTAAGTTTAACAAAATAAT
>MU761384.1:2302-37600 GCA_026770625.1 Nicotiana glauca | reverse complement strand
CTGAGAAAATTTGTACACAAATCCGTTTGAGGATAAGGTGACGTGGAGGGGGGACCAATGAGTGAACTCGTAAACGAGTTAGGGCGAGTTTGAAGGCTGAGTCATTTGGAGAAGAAGATGAATAGTAGAGAGGGGGGGCGCATCTGTGTCTCTAGGTTTAGGGTTTTAATTGGGAGTAAATGTTATAAGTGGGTTTTTATATGGAGGGGAAAACGGGCGGGTTATTTTGGTGGTTCAGGTCCGATTCATTTGGGCTGATGGTTAATGGATTCTAAGAGGTTGGGCCAAATTTGGAGATATTAGAAAATGGCCCAATTTTACCAAATGAAATTCTTGTCTTCAATTAATTTCTTTTATTCCTTTCTTCTTCCTTTTTTTTAATTATATCCTAAAATTAAAAGAATTCTAAATTATCAAAAATATGTAAAATCAAGCTTATTAACTAATTATAAGAATATAAAAGCTATTTAATCCTAAATTACAAGAGAAAAATCAATAACTTAAAAATAAAGGAAAAGAAATGTAGAAATTGGCCATTTTTGTGATTTTTATTTTTAATAAAGCGAATAATTAATTAATTAATCCTAAAAATATAAAATAAATCCTAAATGTCATGCATGATATTTTTTTGTATATTTTTTATTTTATAATTTAAACTTAAACACGCACAAAAATGTAAACAATTAAGAAAAATCTACAAAAATTCCTAAAAATGGCAAATAAATAAGAAAAACTCTATTTTCTTAGATTTTGTAGGAGTATTTCATGTATGAAAAAAATCACGTGCTCACAGCTGCTCCTCTTTGCTCGGAGACACGAAGGGTTTTCGGGCAAAGATAAATGAGCAATTATGAGGGATTTTTGCCCGTTTGAAACTCCGTGAGAAGCGTTTTTTGAAAAGAGTCTGACCGAACCTTGCTTCAAAGGTTGCCTACATATCCTTGGCTATAAAGGAATTAGGTCAGTGTAGTTCTGGAAGTTTTTGGTAGCTGGGATTACCGAGAAAGCTGTTATTTCACTGTTGTTGCTGTTGTTTCTGCTTGCTGAGCTCCATATTACACCAAAATGGAAAGTAAAAAGCTAAGCTAGCTAGGCCTATCAAATACGAGTTACAAGATTCCTATCTATAAATCTCTTGAAGCTTGATCTTGAGTCTTAGCTCGTTCTTGCTGTGGACTTCGATCTGAATCTTGATGCTCATCAGCTGTAGGTGTTGGTTCTTTCTTGTGTTTTGGATTAAGGCGGGACATGCAAAACTTGTGACTTTAATCATATCTTGAGCAGTCCGCATCTTTCTCCGCTTCAACCTTTGAATTCATTTCTTTTTTTGTTCTTTTTCTTCTTTTCTTTATTCTGGACTGAGACTTATTCTTTTGGCCATCTCGAATCCCGTGCCTCGAGGTCAACATCCTTAAAATGTCAAAACAAACAAACGAACGAAATTTTCTGCCCCAGTTTTCATTAGAAAAATTTCGTGAGTTATTTGCAACAAAAGTATGAGCTATTTCTTTTTTTTTTTGAAAGCAATAAAGATTGCATCTATCTAGAAGGGAAAAGGTCAGGGGATGGAGCCCTAAATCTAAAATGTCAACTCAGGGATTGGAGCCCTAATGTTGGCGAAAAGGCGACTAAGGAATGGAGGCCCTATGTCTAAAAGGCTCAACTCAGGGATTGAAGCCCTAATATTGGCAAAAAGGAGACTAGGGAATGGAGGCCCTATGTCTAAAAGGCTCAACTCAGGGATTGGAGCCCTAATGTTGGTGAAAAGGCGACTAGGGAATGGAGGCCCTATGTCTAAAAGGCTCAACTCAGGGATTGGAGCCCTAATGTTGGCAAAAAAACGACTAGGGAATGGAGGCCCTATGTCTAAAAGGCTCAACTCAGGGATTGGAGCCCTAATGTTGGCGAAAAGGCGACTAGGGAATGGAGGCCCTATGTCTAAAAGGCTCAACTCAGGGATTGGAGCCCTAATGTTGGCAAAAAAACGACTAGGGAATGGATGCCCTATGTCTAAAAGGCTCAACTCAGGGATTGGAGCCCTAATGTTGGCAAAAAGGCGACTAGGGAATGGAGGCCCTATGTCTAAAAGGCTCAACTCAGGGATTGGAGCCCTAATGTTGGCAACAGGCGACTAGGGAATGGATGCCCTATGTCTAAAAAGGCTCAACTCAGGGATTGGAGCCCTAATGTTGGCAAAAGGCGATTAGGGAATGGAGGCCCTATGTCTAAAAGGCTCAACTCAAGGATTGGAGCCCTAATGTTGGCAAAAGGAAAAATGCTCAACTCAGGGATTGGAGCCCTAATGTTGGCTAAAGGAAAAATGCTCAATTCAGGGATTGGAGCCCTAATGTTGGCTAAAGGAAAAATGCTCAACTCAGGGATTGGAGCCCTAATGCTGGCTAAAGGGAAAACGCTCAACTTAGGGATTGGAGCCCTAATGCTGGCTAAAGGAAAAATGCTTAACTCAGGGATTGGAGCCCTAATGCTGGCTAAAGGAAAAACGCTCAACTCAGGGATTGGAGCCCTAATGCCGGCTAAGGTGAAAAATGCTCAACTCGGGGATTGGAGCCCTAACGCTGGCTAAAGGAAAAACGCTCAACTCAGGGATTGGAACCCTAATGCCAGCTAAAGGAAAAACGATCAACTCAGGGATTGGAGCCCTAATGTCGGCTAAAGAAAAAACGCTCAACTCAGGGATTGGAGCCCTAATGTCGGCTAAAGGAAAAATGCTCAACTCAGGGATTGGACCCCTAATGCCGGCTAAAGGAAAAATGCTCAACTCAGGAATTGGAGCCCTAATGCCGGCTAAGGTGAAAAACGCTCAATTCAGGGATTGGAGCCCTAATGCTGGCTAAAGGAAAAACGCTCAACTCAGGGATTGGAGCCCTAATGTTGGCAAACAGAAGTAAAAGATTGATATTGGGGATTCTAAACTAACTTCTTCTTTTTTTCAATTTATTTCCACAAAATGCAAGGAAGAATTTGGAGGAAAACTTCCTTTTGTGTTGATTATTTGCTGCAGAGCTGTTTCAGCGCTGGCGCGTTTTTTTTTGGGCTGCACCTGCTTTTTGCACGGTTGCCTGGATTGCACCTGTTTCAATTTTCAAAGAAGATTTGTTAGTTTGAAACAGTGGTTGGTTTTGTGGCCTTGATTGTCTTGATCACTCAATCTCAGCTTGAACCTTTGCTGTGAACCTCTGCTGCTTGCTGGGTTTCTGAAGATTGATCCTTCCTTCTAACCGAAGGACTCACTTTTTGTGACTTCATGATGACTTGCCCGCGTGGGGATTCGACCTTTTCATTTTATTCACCTTGGGTCTTTTTCCTTCGGCTTTATTTTCCTTTTCCAATAACTCTGATTTTAGAGCATCAGCCATCATGGCCAGTCGGGATCGATTTGATGCGTCCGCTGAGGCTGGGTACCCTTTTAGCTTCTGTTAGGCAGAACCCTATAAATCTTGTCTTGCCACCTTTTCTTAGTTTCGGGAACAGAGTTAGACCGAAAGGGATTCAAGAAAAAGTATACAAAAATCAAGGAAATGAATTTAAAGAGAAGTGTCCCTTTCGGGGAGGAAGGAAGGACTTATCTGGGTGCATGCAGGCTTCAAACAGACATGACATGCTTCTTGGACTGAATGCCCTACCCGCAAAACCTTTCTAACTTTTCATTGTGACCCATATTTCAAAACCAGGAAATCTCACCAGGACTTTTCAAAAACCAATGGTGGTGAGGGGTTTCATCTTTTCGATCAATGGCGCCCTTTTCGGGTTTTCGCCAATCAATCTCTCTCATTTCTCTTCTCACCGTCGCCTTATAGTGCTCTTTACGAGTTTTCACTAAACAGGCTCTCTCATTTTCCAATTTCCCTGCTTACCATCGCCTTACGGTGCCCGTAGGTTTTCACCAATAAGACTCTCTCATTTTATCTCTCTCAGTTTGACTGCACCAGCTCCCAGCAACAATGTTTTCTAATCCCGATATCTTTAACGATCGATCAGAAGGACTTGGAAAAGGTCTGGGTAAAAAGAGTCCGAGTGAAATTACAACTCTGGAACTATTCTGGTGGGCTTATCACCAAACTATTATAACATCTGCCCCAGTTTCACTTTTGGGAGAAATTGGATTTTTATTTTGGTGTGACTGAACCCCAGAGAGAGGTTGCCTACGTATCCTTTCGGAATCAAGTCGAACGTAGTTCAGGGAAACATTTTTTTTTTTACAAACATCTTTGAGTTCCAAAGAGGGTGATGAAAGAAAAGTAACCGACTCAAAGGATTAGCAAGGTATTGGAGCGTTTGGGGTAACGAGAATGAAAGCCTTTGTCATCCCGATCGGATACTATTGTTGTAGCAGGGTTAGACATAATATCTCTTAATTGCATCTGCATTTACTGCTGCTTCGGGGTCGTTTCCCTCAATGTCTCCTAAAAACAATGCTCATCTAGGCAATATCTTTCTGATGATGTATGGACCTTTCCAATTAGGAGCAAATTTGCCTATTGCTTCCTGATGATGGGGGGGAATACGCCTTAGGACGAGTTTCCCCACTTCAAAATTCCTAGGCCGCACTTTCTTGTTGTAAGCACGGGCCATTCTTTGTTGATACAACTGCCCGTGGCAAACTGCGGCCATCCGCTTTTCATCGATCAAGGTCAACTGTTCCAAACGGGTTTTGACCCATTCACTGTCTTCAATTTCAGCTTCAACGATGATCCGAAGAGAAGGTATCTCAACTTCTGCGGGTATTACGGCTTCAGTTCCATACACCAAAAGATACGGGGTTGCTCCGATTGATATGCGCACAGTAGTGCGATATCCCAATAATGCAAAAGGCAACTTTTCATGCCATTGCCTGGAACTTTGAATCATCTTTCTCAGAATCTTTTTGATGTTCTTGTTTGCCGCTTCGATGGAACCGTTGGCTTTGGGCCGATAAGGAGTAGAGTTCCGATGCGTTATCTTGAATTGTTCGCATATCTCTCCCATCAGATGACTATTTAAGTTCGCAGCATTGTCTGTGATAATAGTTGCAGGGATACCGAAACGGCATATGAGATTGGAGTGCACAAAATCTAGCACAACTTTCTTGGTGACAGATTTGAGAGTGATTGCTTCAACCCATTTTGTAAAATAGTCGATGGCGACCAATATGAATTTGTGTCCATTTGAGGCTTTCGGCTCAATTGGCCCAATGACATCCATGCCCCAAGCAACAAATGGCCAAGGTGCTGACATGGGATGCAGTTCCGTGGGAGGTGTATGAATCAAATCACCGTGCACCTGACACTGATGACACTTCCGAACGAAACTGAAGCAATCTCTTTCCATGGTCATCCAGTAGTAGCCTGCTCGAATGATTTTCTTTGCCAAAACATACCCGTTCATGTGAGGTCCGCACACTCCTGCGTGCACTTCATACATGATTTTCCGGCTTCTTCGGTGTCAACACATCTTAACAAGTTGAGGTCCGAGGTCCTTTTGTACAAGACATCACCGCTCAAGAATAAACCACTTGCGTGTCGTCTAATGGTTCTCGTTTGGTCTCCAGTGGCTTGCTCGGGGTATTCTTTGGTTTTCAAAAATCTTCTGATGTCATGATACCATGGTTGATCATTTGGTTCTGCCTCAACCGTATTACAATAGTCGTGCCTTTCCCTAATTTGGATTTCCAAGGGATCAATGTGGGCATTGCCTGGGTATGGCAGCATTGATGCCAGAGTGGCGAGCACATCGGGTAGTTCATTGTGGCAACAAAGGATGTACCTGAACTCTATCAACTTGAATCGCTTGCCAAGTTCTTCCACATATTGCCTATAAGGAACAAGCTTGACATCTCGGGTTTCCCATTCTCCTTGAGCTTGTCGAATAATCAAATCTGCGTCTCCCATGATTATCAGTTCTTCGACATCCTGGTCGATTACCATGTTCATACCCATAATGCAGGCTTTATACTCGCCAGTGTTGTTTGTGCAGAAAAACCGAAGCCTGGCTGTGGCTGGATAATGTTGACCAATTGGTGAGATCAAAATTGCCCCAATTCCGACACCTTTTGCGTTCACCGCTCCATCAAAGAACATTTTCCAAGCATTGGTGTCTTCGGATATTGCCTCAACTGAATTTACCTCTTCATCAGGGAAGTATGTATTCAAAGGTTGGTATTCATCATCAACTGGGTTTTCAGCTAGGTGATCTGCTAAAGCTTGGGCCTTCATTGTTGTGCGAGTGACATAGACTATGTAAAATTCAGTGAGTAAGATCTGCCACTTTGCTAGCCTCCCAGTGGGCATTGGTTTTTGGAATATATACTTTAAGGGATCCAACCTGGTGATGAGGTAGGTGGTATAGGCCAGCAAATAATGTCTCAGCTTCTGAGGAATCCAAGTTAAAGCACAACAAGTTCTTTACAACAAGGTATATTTGGCCTCATAGCTTTTGAACTTTTTGCTCAAATAGTAGATTGCATGTTCCTTTCTCCCGGTCACGTCATGTTGTTTGAGGACGCATCCAAAAGAGTTCTCCAAGACTGTTAGATATAAGAAG
The DNA here is from genome assembly GCA_026770625.1 of Nicotiana glauca. Classification (NCBI taxonomy): domain Eukaryota; kingdom Viridiplantae; phylum Streptophyta; class Magnoliopsida; order Solanales; family Solanaceae; genus Nicotiana; species Nicotiana glauca. Next base: position 31,060 of record MU761384.1, on the reverse strand, counting down.
AGAGGCCTTCCTGGTTCGGGCGGGACCAATACTGGCGGGTTTGACAAGTACTCTTTGATTTTGTTGAAAGCCTCTTCGCACTCGCTTGTCCATTTAATTGTTGCGTCTTTCTTGAGGAGCTTAAAAATAGGTTCTCACGTGGATGTCAACTGGGCGATAAAGCGGCTGATATAGTTCAATCTTCCAAGCAAACTCATAACATCTTTCTTGGTTCTGGGAGGAGGCAAATCTCGAATGGACTTTATCTTGGTTGGGTCTAACTCGATGCCCCTCCGACTGACTATGAATCCCAAAAGTTTGCCAGATGGAACCCCGAATGCACATTTGGCTGGATTCAACTTCAAGTCATATTTACGCAGCCGCTCGAAGAATTTTCTCAAATCTCGCACATGGTTATCCTGAGTTTTGGACTTGATAATCACGTCGTCTACATACACCTCTATCTCTTGGTGCATCATGTCTTGGAAAATGGTGGTCATGGCCCTCATGTAAGTTGACCCAGCATTCTTCAGACCAAACGGCATGACTCTGTAACAGTATGTTCCCCAAGGTGTGGTAAAAGCTGTCTTTTCGGCATCTTCTTCATCCATCAACACCTGGTGATATCCTGTGTAACAATCCACGAAGGACTGTATCTCATGCTTAGCACAGTTATCAACAAGGATGTGGATGTTGGGGAAAGGGAAGTTGTCTTTGGGACTTGCCTTGTTTAAATCTCTATAATCCACACACACCCGGGTATTTTCGTCTTTCTTTGGAACTGGGACTACATTAGCTAGCCATGTGGTATATCGGACCACTCGGATTACCCCTGCTTTCAACTATTTTGTGACTTCTTCTTTGATCTTGTCACTGATGTCAATTTTAAACTTTCTTTGCTTTTGCTGGACCGGAGGGCAATCGGGGTAGGTCGGCAACTTATGAACCAAGAAATCAACACTTAGCCCTGGCATGTCGTCGTACGACAAAGCAAACACATCCTTGAACTCAAATAGGAGTTGGATTAATGCGTCCCGGGTTTTCTCGTCCGTGTGAATGCTTATTTTGGTCTCCCTGATTTCTTCAGAACTTCCCAAGTTAACCGGCTCGATATCATTTAAGTTTGGCTTAGGTTTATTCTCAAATTGTTCCAACTCTCGATTTATTTCCCTAAAAGCCTCTTCTTCGTCGTATTCCATTTCTTGGTTCATTATTTCACAATTAGACAACGTGTTTGGATCTGGGCATGAAGTCCGCAAGCATGTCATGTTATTTAAAGCCGCATTATTAGAACTGAAAGAAGGAATAAAAAGAAAAATAGCAAAATTAGAAAGAATAAAGAAAGATGAACGATGAAATATTGATTTCATTTCTTGAAATTTGAAGATAACAGGGTTTACATTTGAAAATGAAAAGACAAGAAACTAAATAAAACACCCGAGTTATACCCTGGAATAACTCGTGATGCAGAAAAAGTGGAAGGACAGGTCTACCGGGACTCCCGCCTGATTGGGAATGGCGTAGACTTCCAATTCTGTAGCTTGGCATCTGGTCCCATATACAGCACCTCAGCGGTGCTTGAGCCCTCTCCTGGCTGAACCATGTGGGTTTCATATAGTATCTTTCTCATTGCCCCACAGATCTCTTCAATCTCCTCGGCCGTGAAGGCCTCATCATCCTTTTCTTCATTGTATTTTGGCTTGACAAAGGTCTTGTACATATGTGGTAGTGGCTGCGGCAAAACCCATCCGTCATTCTTTCTGTCTTCAGCCCATCTTATATCATCTGGAGTGGGTTGGAACCCTATTCCGAAGAACTTCTCAGTTGCAGGCAGGGTAACTAGCTCAGCTATTCCTTGCAGGGATTGCCCGAGCCCCTTCCCCGGTTTGAAACCATGTCGGATCATTTCTTTAGCCACCATGATTGATGCATTGGAAAGGAAGGGTTGAGGTAAGGGTTTCCTTCTTCGTACTGATCTGCCACCACAACTTCAAAGGCCTGGTAAACTATGTGCTCGCTTCCTTCTCTTGCTTCGAGGCATGGAACTGATGGGTCGCGATAAATGGATTGTTCATCTTCCCCATGGACCACGATTTCTTGATCCTTATGCTCAAATTTTACCATTTGATGAAGGGTGGAAGGTACAGCCCCTGCTGCGTGGATCCAAGGCCTCCCCAAAAGAAAGTTGTAAGATGTATCCATGTCTAACACCTGGAAAGTCACCTCAAAGTCGACTGGCCCGATAGTTAGAATCAGATCGATCTCTCCAATCGTGTCCCTTCTGATACCATCGAAGGCTCGTACGCAGATATTGTTCGGACGAATCCTTCCCGTCCCAATTTCCATGCGCTGCAGTGTTGAAAGTGGGCAGATGTCCACCCCAGAACCTCCATCCACCATAACCCTTTTCACGTAGTATCCTTCACTTTTGACAGTTAAGTGCAGGGCTTTGTTATATGCAGCGCCTTCCGGAGGCAAGTCATTTCTGCTGAATGAAATCTGGTTGATGGCGAAAAATCTCTCCTCCATTATTTCTAATTGCTCGACAGGTGTCTCAGCCGACACGTATTCCTCCTTAAGGGTCTTGATTAGCACCGTTTGGTGTTCGGAGGATTTCATCAATAAAGATAACAAAGAGACTTGTTCAGGGGACTTTCGAAGCTTGTCAACCACTTCATAATCCGCCATTTTCATCTTTTGAAAGAAGGCTTCTGCTTCCTCAGCACTCACGGGCTTTTTAGATGGGAAGCGATTCCTGGTAGCGTTGTTTACTTCTTCCAAATTGAAGTACTTTTCGGCTGGGTTATTTTTTTTGAACTTCTCCTGAGATTTCCTTGCCCTTATAGGTCACTAACGATTTTTTGTAATTCCAAGGCATAGTGGTAGGATTTGTCATGGGCTTTTGTGGCGCACGGCTAATGACCACGGGCTCACTCAACTTGGGCGGCTTGATTGGACCCTGCATCATATAAGATCTCTTGGGCACATACATTTGAGTTGTCTCATTCAGATCAAACCTCCTGGGAGGACTCAATGTTACTTGCTTTTCTTTGCGGCCTCGAGGGACATATAAAACAACCTCTTTGGGGGGCATTGCCCCAGTTTCAACTTCAATCTTCTTCTCTGACTCTGGAGGGGTGGTTTTGTTCTTTTTCTCTCCTTTGTCTTTCTTCGGGGCAACTTTTGGTTTCTTTTCTACGTCAGCAATGGCTATGATGGCTTTTAATGCCGGATCAAACTCTTTATCCTCACAAATCATCCCAATCACTGGCCCATTATTGTGGGCTGGCAATGGATTGTTAGTCACATTTGGGACCTCCTCGTCCCTCAGCACTATCTTCCCTTGCTCTATTAAATTCTCCACCACTCTTTTCAGAGTCCAACAGTCATTTGTATCATGGCCTTCTGCCCCTGAATGATAAGCGCACCTGGCACCGGCTCTGAAGGCAGGCGATGTCGGGTTATGCCTTGTTTGGGGGACCAGCTGCAGTAAACCCATTTGGACAAGTTAATAGATTAGCATAGGATTCCCCGATTGGGGTAAAATTTTGTCTTCTGGGTGGCTCTCGGGGAGGAAGATTATTTTGCAGAGGATGAGGATTGTAGTGGGTTTGGTAATGAGGCTGGTTTCTAGGAAATGGAGCTTGGTTCCGGTTGGCTTGTTATTGTGGCCGGACATAAGGTTGAGCATTCATGACCGTGTATGGCGGAGGAGCGTAGGCCACGTCTTGGTGGGGGTAATAGTGCCGCGGGGTACTTTTTGAGAACAAGGAACCAGGAGTACGGTGTTTTCTTGCACCTGACGCTGCCATGGATGTTTCTTCCTTTTTCTTGCCCTTAGCTACTCCTCCGGACCCACCCTGAATGGCTTGGGAGGTAGCTCTGATAGCGGATTGGCTTAGAATTCGACTCGTTTTCAACCCATTTTCGACCATTTCGCCAATCTTGATGGCTTCAGTAAACAGTTTACCCATTGCGTACATCATGTTTTGGAAGTAGTCGGCTTCTTGGGCTTGGAGGAAAACTGTAACCATTTCAATCTCATTCATGGGAGGCTTTACCCTGGAGGCCTTCTCACGCCATTTAACTGCGTACTCTCGGAAGTTTTCCGAGGATTTCTTCTTCAAGTTTGTCAATGAGTTCCTATCCGGAGCAATATCAATGTTGTACTGGAACTGCCTAACGAAATCTCTAGCAAGATCATCCCAGATGTGCCAGCGGGATATATCTTGGTCCATGTACCACTCAGATGCGATGCCAACCAGACTTTCTCCGAAATAGGCCATGAGGAGTTCTTCCTTTCCACCGACTCCTCGTAGCTGGTTGAAATATCTCTTGAGATGAGCAATAGGATCACCGTGTCCATCATACCTCTCAAATTTTAGAGTTTTGAATCCCAATGGTAGATTCACATGAGGGAACATGCATAAGTCGGCATAGGACACACTTTCTGCCCACTGAGACCTTGTATGTTTTTTAGGCTCTGCTCCATGCTTATCATTCTCTTTGCAATCTCTTCCTGTTTGGGGTTTTTGGGAGTATTTTCTTGTCCCGCAATGAACTGAAATTGAGGTTGTTGAGGATAAGTATAAGTGTGGACCTGGGGAGGTTCCATTTGGAAGGTGGATGTTTGGAATGTAAAGGTTGAAGGATCAAAGCTGGGCCTAGGCAAGGTAGGCTGCGTAGTAGCGGAGCATGGGGGAGCAGTGAAAATATTTGAAGTTGCTCCTGAACCAAACACCTGGGGGCGAACCTCAGAAGGTGTTCCAATAAAATGGGCCGAGATGGTTGGATATCCAAGTGGGGTGTTGGGGTGACTAATCGGGACATTGGAGGTTCCAACCATCCTACGGAAAAGCTTGGGAAATCCAGGAATTGTGCTTGGTGGCTCTCTTCCGTTTGACCAAGCGTCCCATATTTCCATCATGCGCAGACGCAGTAACGTATTTTCCTCGGCAGTTATTGATTTCGAGGTCGGGATTCCCAGATCGGGCTCTCGTCCGTGATAGGAATTGCTGGCAGAGTGATTTCTGAAGACATTTCAACGCTACCTTTCGATCTCGTGAAGTATGGATGCGACGCCAGACTACCACAAAATTAACCACTTTTACTATAGAACCTGGACTTGACAGTAGACAACCAATTGGTTAGTGTGAAACAAATAACACATAGGTAATCGCACGTTGGAGTATAATGCACATATACAGTTCAACGTGTTTCTACATGTTTCGCCAGGGTTGCATGTTTCATCCCGGTTTTTCTCACTTTGTCCTATTTTCCTTTCTGGCCTCATTTGTTATTCTTTATTTCCCTTTTTTTGTGTTTTTTCTGGTTTTTCCTTCTTTTATTTAAATTATTTACAAAACATGACCGGATCCGTTGAGGATTGCCTACGTATCACGACACCGCGTAAATCAGATCATAACGTAGTTCAAATAAGTAAATGCGAAAAGTAAAAGAACAATTTTTGGTTTTTTTTTCAGTTTCATTAATACCGAATTACAAAACCTTAAAACATACTATTCTAAGACTCTAAGGCCAGGACATGCCTTTTCTAGGAATTTTAAAAAAAACATACTCGAAACGTGCAAAAACTGAAAAATACAGACTCGAAAAGAAGACACAAATAAGAGAACATCAATGCCTCCAACCCTGCCCTTGGAACACCTCCTGGCCTTGCAGAGGGCCTACTTGCTATGTCATCCTGGAGCTGATTGAGTTCTTCCATTATCTGCCGGATGTAGATCATTACCGTAGCAAAAAACATGGATCTTGTCATGTCTTCTCATGCACTGCACTTCATTGCGATGTAGTCAGCAATCCTTTTGACACTCTCTCTTATAATGCCCTTTTCTTGCAGCAGATGCCCAATCTGTTGGGATCTAGCCTCCAAAACCTGGCTGGCATTGTGGTTTTGCTCTTGCAAGTGATGCAGATCCTCTTCCAAACGGGCCATCATGGCGTAACAATGTTCCCTTTCGGTTTTGAAATTCTTGGCTTGTTTAGCCATTTCAACTTCGAGGTTGCCAATTGCCTTTTCCCAACCTGTGACCCCTCTCTCATATCGTTCTTGCATCTGTCGAACGAAAGCTGCACGCCCTTTGGCATTTTTAGCCAACCTTGCTCGTGTTTTTGCTAGTTCAGACTCAGCTTTCTGAAGGTCATTCTCACAATCACGCACTTTTTGAGTAAGGTTGTAGATGAGCCTTTCATCTTTCCTGCTTCGGCCCGGATTCTCGGCTGCAATTTTCAACTGTTGAACTTGGGTCCTAAGAGCTTCATTTTCTCGAACCAATCTTCTCTTTTCACCCTCGGCCTCTTGCGCCTGTAAATCATTATTGAAAGCAACATTTCTCAGCTCTTCTCGTAAACCATGTATGGTGGCCTGGTATCCCTTTTCCTTTTCCCCCCAGGCTAACCTCTCCTGAATTTTGTCATCAAAGGCTTGCACATGGGGCCTTTTAGCAAGCCTTACAGGTTTGGGCTCAGGCTCCGGCTCCGTATCAATTCTCACTTTTAACCAAGAAGCATAATTGGGATCTACTTCACCCTTGGCCGGGTCTGGTACCAGGGTGTTACTTTTCAGATACCGACAATAATTCCAATCTCTTTGAGCTAAAGCCTCGGGTATCGTTGCCTCCGGGTGCAGTTCAATGACTTGAGTGCTTAAGTCTGCTTCTTCGGGTATTATTTGGTATCTTCCTAGTTGCCTCAGAACTCTTTACGGTGCATATGGTTGTATATTCCTCGCCCCCATCATCATCAAGTAACCCTTTGAAGAGGTCATGTATATGACTTCCGTCATCGGAATCCATCCTATGGTCCACTCGATTTGATCCTCTCTCAATTTTCTCAAATAGGCAACCCAAGCTTCAAACCCTTCCGGCAGTTTGTAATCTCCCACTCTTTTCTCGTACTTTTTGATGAAATTGTTCCCATCCGAAGCATATCTCATAAACTTAGGATGACGGCGAAGGTGTTCGATCATCCACATCTGAAGAAGAATACTGCAACCTTCGAAAAACTGTTCCCCAGATTTACTCAATGTTAAAGCTCGGTAAATGTCTGCCAGCACTTATGGGACAAGTGTGTGGTCTTTTTTGTCAACAAGGACCTGTGCGATCCTGGCCATACGAAGGTCTATAGTACCCCCAGAATTCGGAAACACCATGATCCCCAGAAATGCCACGATAAAAGCAAACCGTCGATGAATTTCCCATATGCTCTTGTCTTGTTTGTTATTCAAACCCTTCTCATGTGTTTCAAACCCAGCCGAGTGTCCAAATCTGAAATACAAGAAATAGAATGCACAACTCCCTTTGCTTGCACGTTCGTTGCTCATTTGTTTGCTAATTTTCAGAAGGTCAAAGAATTTGTGCACCGAGGGAGTCCTGGGGAATATGAGGTGCTGCTTTCTTAACTTTTGGCCAAAGTCAATGTACCCAGCTATTTCTTCTAGGGTGGGCGTGAGTTCGAAATTCGAGAAACGGAACACATTGTGAACGGGATCCCAAAAGGTCACCAAAGCCTTAATCAAATCCTCTTGTGGCTTAATGTGCATGATGTCTACCAGTGGACCCAACTGTTGTTTCACCCAAACTCGACCATCTTCATCTAGGTCGTTCCACCACATACGCAAGTGCAACTGAGCCTGTTCCCTGACCGCTTCCGGCGATTCCTGGATGGTATTCATTTGTTCCTGTAGAAATTTAAGGTTAGGGTTGACTCTTGTAAATTCTTTTTGTAAAGACCAGTTTTCTAAAATCAACGGATAAGGACCCCTTTATTGTTGTGTTAGCAACAATGGCCGTTTTTGCAAACGTGGCCCCTTCACAATTCCAAATGAATTTTGAGGTCGGGGTAAGAAAAGACACCTTTTAAATAGACTTTCCTGTTTCTCCCAAAAATAACCTTTCGATAATTGAAGTGTAATCGAAGGCTATTCCGGTAAGAAACAACTTAAAGACAAACCGAAGATGGGTCGGCTTTATTGTTTTGACCAAAGCCCTGAAACACCTTTTATTTTATTATTTGGAAAAAAATAAGGCCGAACCTTATGCGGGTTGCCTACGTATCCCACATCTGGTGAAAATTAGACCTGCGTAGTTCGGAAAGTTTTGACACAAAAATATGTGATATTTGACTCACTTTTCTTGAAATACAATTTTATTTTATTTTCTTTCAAAAATCCAGCAGAGTTTCGGGATATTTTTAAATACCGGAATTTTTTAGAAACCGAGTAATTTTTCTATCCTCGCTCTTGGTTTTTCTCTTTATTAACCGGTCAACATGCAAGCCGAAACAAATGAATATTCACATAGCACGTACGATGCATCAGGATGGTCTATATTTGGGGTACACCTGTCCTAGACGGGCCTAACCCCTGTGTTGAGCCCCCCTAAGTCAAATGCACGTGATGCAATTAATCGTTCCTACTAGGGATCCGGCATAAGGTTGCGTTATTCTAAGTTTAAAAACCTAGGGTTTTGGTCTAGACTTGGGGTACCCGAGTGGACAACCGGGGCCGAGGAGGGGGCGACGTACCGAGAGCACTAAAGTCTGCCAGGCCTTGTCGCTTGCCCAACCTCGCTCTATTTGGAATAGTTTTATACAGAAAAAGCGGGCTACGCGAACGTATGCACCATTTTCAGAAGACTCGGATGGGTGTCGTAAGAAGTCATTTAAATACAGTTCAAGCAATAAAAGCGGTAAATGACAATTAGCACATTAAGCCAAAAAAATACAGTAATATCAACAATAAAGCCAAAAACTCACATTAACAAGCTCGAATTCTTTGAACCCTGAACAAAAAAGTTCTGGGTTCTTATCCCCAACAGAGTCGCCAGAGCTGTCACACCTCCTTTTTTTCTACACCTCCCACCGAGGGAGAGGTATATAAGGGAGTTTTTCCAATTAAAGTGACATTATTCAAAATAGGATTATTTATTTTTATCAGAGTCGCCACTTGGAATAAAGTATGGTGTCCCAAGTCACCGGTTTATTTTTAAATCCCAAATCGAGGAAGTTTTATTTTTTAAAGAATCTGCGAACCAGAAATTCTAAGTAAGGAATTCTGTTAACCCGGGAGAAGGTGTTAGGCATTCCCGGGTTCCGTGGTTCTAGCACGGTCGCTTAGTGATTATTACTAGGCTTAATTGTTCAACTACTCATTTTTAAGGCATATGTGCAATTATCTTTTACCGCTTTTAATTACATGGATTATTCATAATTAAATTGAGTTACGCGTACGTATACTCTTTTCTTTTGGCACGTCAAAAAATCATGTCACGCGAAAGTATTCACAATTTATAATGCTTTATTTATTTTATTAAGAAGAATTTTGGTTAAGTTTGTGCGAACGCATACCTTGAATTTTTAAAGAAATAAATTTGTAATTATGTTACGCGAATGTATACACAATCACAATACTAGCCTAAATCGAGCCTAAAGAAAACTATGAGTATTCAAAGCATTTTCTTTATTAATTTTATTTATGTGAAGGCCAAGTGTAATTCTAATGAAAATGGGTACATAGTTCTAAATCCAAATTGGGCCTAACGGTTAAGGGGTTGGTTAAGGGCGGGCCCAGCACGTTATTTGCTTGCCTGCATTTGCTCTTCTGAAGAAAGGGATGACACCGTATTTATTGGGCTCGAAAATTTAGCCCAAATCCAAATAAGCCCAAATGGCCTTTAACACCTTGGCTTAAGGATGTAGTTCAAAACTGTTAATACACTACACACACATTTTTTAAATAGCACAAAATAGGGTCCCTTAATTTTAATCCCTTCAACATGCGCATATACAAATTAGCGTACAACGTTTGGAACTGGCAGAGGTGTTCAACAGCAATAAAATGCACTCATGCATGAGTGAAGTCAACAAAACTATCATCTCCAGAAGGATATAATTTAAATTCACGGCACAATATTCAATCTTGCAAATAAGATTTTAATAAATAAATAAAGAAATAAACCTAACCAAGTGAGCCCACTGACTATTCGTTCAAACTTTTGAATTGTTCTTGACCAAATTACTTGGTTATTAAAACCTTTGTCTGGTTCAGAATACTTCATTTGCACCCAATTGAGTTCGCATGAATATTCACATGGATTCTAACACTTCAATATTTCATTAGCTAGCTTATGGTACATACTGTCTAACCAAAATGACCAACACACACACACACAAGAACACAAAAACCCCAGCAGCTATGAGACAGCTTAAAAGATGAACTCAACAGAAAAATTGCAGCAACATAAATGAGACAAAGATGCCCTGTTACTCGACCCAAATCAATCTCCAAAAAGGCTGTACGTTATAAAGAACAAAATTTTGCCCAGGAAGTCTTTCACTCGTCAGCAGGTAAAATCAAGGAAAACAGTTCGGTCTAGCTTGAACTGAACTAAATGGACAGTGCATTCATAAATCACCTTACCAGTTTTCAAAATAAAGTAATGATTCATAGAGACAAGAAACGAAAAGAAGTCCTTAATCTAATAGTTCATCCCTTTTCTCAATTTTAATTCTTCAAATTCATGCCCAAAACACTTAAAGAAGCTTGCATATATGACAGTAACTGATTTTTGAGTCTCAAGCCACTCTAGTAATCACATACAATGGCACAAAATCAAGCACATACGAGTACCAACAGCTATTCAGAGTCATTTAACACCTCTGTTTGAAAATAGTGATACGTTTGATTCGATGACGACGAAAGGAGAGGAAAATAGAACTTTGTGAATTTTCAGAAAAGATAGAATTAAACCTCTAATTTCACTAGACATAATCCACATAGAGCCTTAACACTGATAAGAATCACATCCAGTAAACACAATAACATTTTTGAACCAAACTTCAACAACTGACACACGATGTTGTTACCCCGGTAATGACATCAAATCGCAAATTAAAGGTTAAAAAATAAACTAAACATACTGAAAAGAGCACGTCGACGCAAATCCTATAAGGAAAAGCTTAACATATGCATCTGCCTCGACAAGCTTCTCATACATTACGATCACAGCGACTAAAGAGAGAGTACGGCATCACCAAACCTTAATCACACCCATACGACATAGACACTGAGAAAAGAAAGAACAACATAGCAAAAGGAAGAAATATGAACCTGGAAATGGAGCTTTCAATTAATGAAACTTCAATGATTACAGCAGTTTAAACCAATTCAAAAAAAAACGACGACTCAAAGCTTGAAACGATCAACAACAGGAAAGCAGGAATCGACTGACTTGAAACCGAGCCAAGATTGAAATTTTGAACTCCAAAAGAAAAACTTGACTTCAACTTGAATTTTTAAATCAAGCTCCCTTGAGAAACAGAACAAACGCTAAAAAATTTGTTTTCAGTAATTTCCTTTTTTTTTTCTTTAAAATGAAGTAAACTCGACTGGAGAAATTGAACTCAGGCCACTGTGCTTTTTGCTGTATGTTTTCTAAAAAAAAGGAGGAAGAAGTTCTGAAGAGGTGACAACTAAAGAACCCTAAAATTTTCGACTAAGTTTTCCCAAAGATTTTTCCAATTTCTCCCTCTGATTTTCTGTATCTTCCTGTATATTCTGTCCCGATTTTTTCTATCCTTAACAAAGAGACTCACCTTGTATATATACACATTCGAAAATTCTCGAACCTTCTGCCTAGGATCCGAAAATCTCTAAATTTTTGAACGATTTGGGACAAATGGAGGGCATAGATTGATTTTCATCAATCCATGGCCCCCATTAGTCCAGCAATCGTCCTCCTTTGTACGAAAATTGTACAACTTCTGAGAAAATTTATACACAAATCCGTTTGAGGATAAGGTGACGTGGAGGGGGGGACCAATGAGTGAACTCGTAAATGAGTTAGGGCGAGTTTGAAGGCTAAGTCGTTTGGAGAAGAAGATGAATAGTAGAGGGGGGGCGCATTTGTGTCTCTAGGTTTAGGGTTTTAATTGGGAGTAAATGTTATAAGTGGATTTTTATATGGAGGGGAAAACGGGCGGGTTATTTTAGTGTTTCAGGTCCGATTCATTTGGGCTGATGGTTAATGGATTCTAAGAGGTTGGGCCAAATTTGAGGATATTAGAAAATGGCCCAATTTTACCAAATGAAATTCTTGTCTTCAATTAATTTCTTTTATTCCTTTCTTCTTCCTTTTTTTTAATTATATCCTAAAATTAAAAGAATCCTAAATTATCAAAAATATGTAAAATCAATCTAATTAACTAATTATAAGATTATAAAAGCTATTTAATCCTAAATTACAAGAGAAAAATCAATAACTTAAAAATAAAGGAAAAGAAATGTAGAAATTGGCCATTTTTGTGATTTTTATTTTTAATAAAGCGAATAATTAATTAATTAATCCTAAAAAATATAAAATAAATCCTAAATGTCATGCATGATATTTTTTTGTATATTTTTTATTTTATAATTTAAACTTAAACATGCACAAAAATGTAAACAATTAAGAAAAATCTACAAAAATTCCTAAAAATGGCAAATAAATAAGAAAAACTCTATTTTCTTAGATTTTGTAGGAGTATTTCATGTATGGCAAAAATCACGTGCTCACAGTAACAATTAAATGAACAAGGAAACATAGTTAATGAAACACAAATAAGGAAAGAGAAGCATGCAAATCAATTTAGGAGAAAATCGGGTAAACCCTAGTTCTAGATGGAGAATAAAATAGTCGGAGAATCTCATTGAATCAGACCCATATAACCTTGATACGGATGCGTGTAAAAAAAATACCGTCCAGATCTTGAAGATTTGGAAACGATTGTACTTGATTCAAGACCTGGCACTTGCCAAAAATAAGCAAGTACGAGGTGATACCATAACCATATAAGTAACGAAAAGATCAAGCATATATGGAAGGAAAATCACGAGGAGATTCCATATTAGTGTCGGAATTGGAGAGAATAAGGGAGGCAGCTGCTAGGGTTTCTCATAAGAGAGAAGGTGAGAGTTGAGAGTGTTTGGGGCTGCGGTTTGGACGGAAATGGGTGTTAGGGTTTGGGGTCGGTTAATTAAAGATGGGAGATAGTTTGTGGGTCGTTGATCTCTGAGATCAACGGCTGAGATAGAAGGAAAGAGTGGGGCGGGTCATTTAAATGGGTACTAATCGGGTTCATTAAAAGGGTCGTCTGGTTTGGGCTTGGGGCTATTGGGCTAGTTTTGGGTCCGAAATTAGCTCAAAAAATTAGGCCATAGTTTAAATACACGAAATTTATTAAAAATAATTTATAAAAGTAATTAATAAATAATAAATTATTATTTATATAGTAAAATACTTGAAAATAATAGCTTAACATTAATATAAAAATGTTATTTTGGTATAAATAATGTAATAAATACAATTATGTATAAAATATAGGTTATTATTGCAAAAATTATGTAAATAGCTAAAAAAATACAAATGTAATTATATGAACAAAGTAAAATGTTATAAAATATATATGTGGGTGTAAATAATAAATTTGGATGATTATGTCCTCACAAAATAATTTAAAAGGATAATTAATAAATATTTGAACAATTTAAATGCAAGAAAATCAATTTTAAAGCTTTAAAAAAATTATAGAAAATACTTATAGGACTCTTGTAAAGTGGGTAATAATGCAAAATGATATTTTAAAAGCATATATAATATTTTATAAAATATAAGGACAAAATTGGGTATCAACAGTTACCCATTTTTATCCGGGAATGATAAAAAAAATTGTCGGGGTAAAGAAATAATGACCAATTGTCCGAAATGAATGAGGATGATGTGTTTTAAAAATGGGGGCCTAACGCTGATTCTTCAGTTGCCTACATATCCCTGGTGTTATGAAAATCAAGCCACGTGCAGTTCTGGATCTGACGACGAACGAACCCGATGGAATTGTTATAAGGATGGTCATATGTTTTGAGGAAAGATCTTTTTGTATAGGATGGTGTCATAAGTAACAGATAATTTCGGGTGGAGCTATGAATTCACATTTGAATGTTACGGATATTCGAGATAAACATTTGTGCGGTTACGGGACAAAGAGTAAACAATTGTTGATTGTCGATTACGTTTAGGATAATCAAAGGATGTGAACGTCATGAATAGAAATCAGAGTGAGAATTTCTCCCTTTTGTAGAATGGTTACCTCCCGAGCTACCTGCAAAACTTAAAACACGATGCACGCGAATATATAGGGTTATTGCGGAAATTTAAATACGGTGCAAATGTCCTTCAGACAATGAGAGTTGTCTTTGGACGATGAGGATGATGTCCTTAGACCATGGCGTCCTGGGCCATGAAGCGTATGATAAGGGATTCGCATGCCATGAAATGGTGTCCTCGAGCCATGAGGATGGTGCCCCCGGACTATAACGCCTTTGAATAATGATATGCAGTTTTGAGAGATCCTCAAGCCATGACATGATGTCTTCGGTCTATGAGGATGATGCCTTCAGAATATGATGCCTTCGAACAACGTGGCGATGTTCAGCCCATGAAATGTAAAATATGTGGTGATGTCGATTTGATAGAGGGAATATGTGATGCGTAGTTTTATGCAAGAACGAGACAAGGCAATGCTTAGCTTTGTGTTACATCCCGTACTTTAATATTAGGATATGTCGTAGTAACATATATGAGCTCGAATGGATTAATACCATTCATGAGATTATAGAGGATTCGTGACTAGGTTATTATAAGACCCCATAAGTTTAATAACCTTGATACCATCATATACATTTGATATGGTATTTTGAGTGGAATATTTTTTTAACATAGTTTGAAAAATATGATTTTATATAATTATTAATATTCCTACGGGAGACAAGAGGGGTTGCTCTGATGGTAAGCAACCCCCACTTCCAACCAAGAGGTTGTGAGTTCGAGTCTCCCTAAGAGCAAAGTGGGAAGTTCTTTGAGGGAAGGATGCCGGGGGTCTATTTGGAAATAGCCTCTCTACCCCAGGGTAGGGGTAAGGTCTGCGTACACACTACCCTTTCCAGACCCCACTAAGTGGGATTATACTGAGTTGTTGTTGTTATTATTGTTGTTGTTGTTGTATTAATATTCCTACTTTCTAATATGCTTTAAATTATACGCTTGACATGAGAAAGTTTGTGAGATTTTTTTTATTGTAAAGATAGAAATTATTATTTTTCTCATAAGAAAATAATGTTATCTTTTTACCATTTTAAGAATTAAGCGTATGTAAATTTGTACTTTTTATATGAGATTAAAAAAATTATAAGTTGAGAAAATATATGTATTTTTTTTACACGAATGTTTTAATAAAATAATAGTGTATGTTATTGGTATTATATGGTACCACATGACCATGATAGTAAGTTATATAAAGTGTGCTAAAAGTGAGTAATATTTTAAGTAGTTTGAGATAATTTTTAATTATGCGGGTAATTAATAATTATTTAAAATATCTTGGATAAGACCACCACGTGGCAGATTTTGCCTTAGCAAAATCTAGTGACTCATGTATTAATTGATATATGTGGCAAGATTTGAGAATTTGGCAAGTACAAGTGTTTGTCTTTCTCCTCATGTATCTTGGTCAGTTGCAAGAATCTATATTGTGTTTCTCTATCGTTCTTTCTTTGATTACCAAAAAGTCTTTTTCTATTAATTCTTACAAATAAAATGATTTTTCTCTTACACGTACAAATTATTAAACATATGGACCTTTTCTATTCATTCGAGGATGGCAGGTGAAAATTTTAGAGATGAGGGCTCAGGTATAAAGAAGAGTAGTAGGTAAACTAATACCTTTGATTGACCATGTTATAATGTTATTTTAATTTAGGATACTGAATACCAAGTTTTTCATGAAGATATCACTGTTCTTATTAGGCTTTTATATGTTACTTGTTTCCAGATTGGTTTGTGTCAGCTAGTCTTCTTAAATAAATCTGAATTTTTCAAATTCATTCTTGCTTTGACATACAGTCAAATGATAACTATGTTGCTAAATGTGTATTATGGAGAGAGAGCTTGGTTCCTCCTTTATCTACTACCGTGTATGACAATTTCTTATGAAAACAAAGTCAATTATAGATTCTGTGTCATTAAATCTACCTTTTCCAAGAATATCATACAGATTTTTCCTTACTCCGGGTATGTTAAGGCTGTCTCTTCTTTCCTTTTTGGCATGATCCATATGACACAACGAAACGCGCAAGCACGTAAGTTTTAGAAATAAGTTTATTTTTAGAAGTACTAATGTTGCCTATGTTCCTGATTCCCCATATGTTCTACTACCATATTGTCTATTCACGGGTCTCATAATATTCCAAGAGACCATATTGACTTACTTCATTATGCATTGCATTCATTTATAATGTGCATTTACCNATATATATATATATATATATATATATATATATATATATATGGGATATGAGGAAAAGGTTATGGCATTATATACGCACCACCACCTGATTAGCTGGTATACGATGATGATATTGCCCATAGTGGCTGAAATGATATGATGGGATGCCCTCAGAGACTTGATGATGTTATGTACGTACAGACCTATGTATTACATGACATTTATATGCATTTGCATGATATTATAAATATTTTATGATTTACAGAGCTATCCGGATATATGGATAGGCCGGTACCTTGTCTCATTGATGTCCAATAATCTTAGAGGCTTTGTAAACAGAGGTTCATTTTGTATAGTATGTCAGAGGCCTTGATGGCCAATATGTATTCATGTTTTAAGAAATATGGTTTAGTGATACAATGTGTGCCCACTTAAAGTTATACATTATGAGTTGTGGCCATGTTGGCCCATGATGATCACAGAAAGAATAAGTTACAGAGTGGTTCGCTCGGGCTAGCTTGGCACCGAGTGCCAGCCACGCCCCCCAGGTTCGGGGCGTGACACCTTGTATGTGATGAGGGCAGTGCTTAGCCCTATGCACAGAAAGTCAGCATTTAGATTATACAATAGCGGAGGCAGTGCTTAGCCTTATGAAAATGTAATAGAGATAGTGCTTAGTCTCATGCAAAGAAAGGCAGCATTTAGCCTTATGCAACAATGAAGGCAATGTTTAGCCTTAGGCAATATAATGGAGATAGTGCTTAGTCTCATGCAAAGAAAAGCATCGTTTAGCCTTATGCAATAGAGGAGGCAATGCTTAGCCTCATGCAACATAATAGAGACAGTTCTTAGTCTCATGGAAGGAAAGGCAGTGTTTAGCCTTATGCAACAGTGGATACAATGCTTAGCCTCATGCAATGTGATGAAAATCGTGCTTAGTCTCATGCAATGATGAGGGCAATGCTTAACCCTATGTAATAATGTAGGCAATGTTTATCCCTATGTAGAGAAAGCAACGATGAAATGTAAGAGGGAAAGTGATCCTTAGCTTGACACGTTTATACTTGGTGACAGCTATCAGTGAAGATAGAATTCTTGTTATGTATTTGTGGACATGCTTGTCATGTCCGTTATGCCTGCATCCAAAAAAAATCGTGAGTTTGGGGACGGGGGGGGGGGGGGGGGGGGGGGTTGGTTCGTGCCTTTGATTCCTCATTTAGCCTTTGCTCCTTGTCTTGATGCCTTATTCGAGTCACCCTGGGTAACATCTGGCTACTACAGAAAATGAAATGTTCAAAATATGTGATGATGCATAAAATAAATAATTTTGTCGAATCGGAGATTGTGACACGTTTCGAGACATTGCAACCTTCTCAACTCGAAATTTTGAGGACCTTCCTCAAAATTCTGCCCTAGTTTAAATATATCGGGAAATACACTTCTCAGCGGTCCTTGACGTAATGAGATTGACAAAACTCAAAATCTTGCCCTAGTTCCTCGTCGTAAAGGGGATTGAAGATTTTAATATGATGTGATCGAACCCATAGAGCTGCCTACGTATCCCCTCTTAAACGGGAATTAGGTCAAGCGTAGTTCAGGTTACATAAAAAAAAGTACAAACTTAATCTCAAACAAAATATCTCTTGACTGTGTCCGAATTGATAGGTTTTTGCCATATTTCTCCATCCAACTCTGCAAGTATAAGCGCTCCTCCGATAGTACTCGGTGAACCATGTAAGGGTTGTGCAGTCAGGTAAGAATTTCCCTTTTGCTTCGTCCTGGTGCGGGAAGATCCGCTTCAACACCAATTTCCACAGTGTGAATTGCCTCGATCTAACCTTTTGTTGAAATCCCTTGTTGTTCTATTCTGATAGAGTTTACCGTGACACACTGCGTTCATCCTCTTACTGTCAATGAGAGCTAGTTTCTCGTACCAGCTTCATATCTATTCTGCATCGCTGAGCTCGTCCTCCTATATGATTCTTAGAGAAGGAATCTCCACCTCAGCGAGTATAACAACTTCATTATCATAGACCAGTAGATAGGGGTTGCCCCAGTTGATGTATGAACTGTAGTGTAGTACTCGAGCAAAGCAAATGGTAGCTTCTCATGCCATTGCTTGTAGTTGTCCACCATATTCCTTAATATCTTCTTGATGTTCTTGTTGGCGGCCTCCACAGCTCCATTCATATACAATGTATGATGTAGAATTCCAGTGCTTGATCTTGAATGTCTCACACATAGCTTTCATCAGATCACTATTGAGATTGGCAGCGTTGTCGGTAATGATTGACTCACGTACTCTGAATCGGCAAAAAATATGATCTGGAAAGAAATCTGCTACGACCTTCTTAGTCAAAACTTTAAAGGAAACGGATTCGACTCATTTTGTGAAGCAATTTATATCCACCAAAATGAGCATATGCTCGTTTGAAGCAGTGAGTTTAATTGGTCCGATGACATCCACGCCCCAGGTAGAGAACGGCCAGGGTGAACTAGTTGCATTGAGTTCGTTGAGTGGCACCCGTATCAGCATGTACCTGGCATTGGTGGCACTTTTGTACATACTTGACGTAGTTTGCTCCATAGGCATCCAGAAATACCCTACCCTCAATATATTCTTGGCTATAATGAACCCGTTCATGTGGGGTCTATAGGTTCCGGCGTGAGTTTCTTCGAGCAATTTATATGCCCCAATGGCATCGATATATCGCAGCAATCCCAAGTCAGGAGTCCTTCTATAAAGAATCTCTCTTCTCTGAAAGAAGTGGTTGGCCAATCTTCGAACCATGCGCTTCTGAGTGTGTGTAACATTTTTTGGATATTCTCCTTTCTCAAAATACTCCGTGATATCATGAAATCATGGCTTTCCATCAAACTTTTCTTCAACATGAGTACAATAAGTTGGTTGCTTACGAATCTCTATCGGGATAGGATCAATTAAATTTTTGTCTGGATGTTGTATCATGGAAGACAAGGTAGCCAGTGCATCTACGAACTCGTTCTGAGTTCTCGAAACGTATTTAAATTCTATCTTCGTGAACCTCTTGATCAAATCTTGCACACAATACAAGTATGAAAATATTTTAGTATTCTTGGTAGCTCATTCTCCTAGTACTTGGTGTACCAAATATATCTGAATCTCTAATTACCAGCAACTCTTGAACATTCATATCGATGGCCAATCTGAGTCCCAAGATGAAAGCATATTTTCTCATATTATCGGTGCATGGGAACCTGAGCTTGGTGGAACACCGGGTAGTTTTGACCGATTTTTGATACTACAACAACTTCGATACCCACTCCTTTAAAGTTTGTGGCTCCATCGAAAAATATCCTCCAGCCATCATATGTTTCGGAAATATCTTCCATTACAAATTATTCTTCCTCGTTGGGAAAATACGTCTTTAATGGTTTGTAATCCCCGTCTACAGGGTTCTCCGCCCGGTGATCGGCCAACGCTTGCCCATCGATCGCCTTCCGAGTCACATAGATGATGTCGAACTCAATTAGTATATCTGCCACTTTGCTAACTTACCCATGAGGCATGGGTTTCTGAAAGTTGTATTTTAGTGGATCCATCCTGGATGTGAGGTGCGTAGTGTATGCACAAAAGTAGTGTCTCAACTTCTGGGCTATCTATGTCAAAGCACAACAGGTGCATTCCAACAAAGAGTTATGAAATTCTTACTTAGATAATATATCGCCTACTATTTTCTCCCGATTTCATCATGTTGACCCAGGATGCAACCAAAGGCTCCATCCAACACGAACATGTAAAGCAGCAAAGGTCTTCTTGGCTCTGGCAGGACCAACACGGGCGACTTAGACAAGTACTCCTTGATTTTGTCGAAAGCTTTTTGACATTCTTCGGTCCAGCTCGTCGCAACATCTTTCCTCAGTATTTTGAAAATTGGCTTACATACCACCATTGACTGTGCTATAAAATGGCTGATGTAATTTAGGCCTCCCAGTAAACTCATCATATCCTTCTTGTTCTTTGGCGGTGGCAAGTCCTAAATAACTATGATTTTTGACAGGTTTAGCTCAATACCGCGGTGACTGACGATGAAACCTAATAACTTCTAAGAAGGGACTCCGAAAGCACATTTTGCAGGATTTATCTTCAGATTTTACTTTCAAAGCCGGTCGAAAAACTTCCTCAAGTCTGTTATGTGATCCAAACTTCTCTTAGCACTGATAATAACTTCATCCACGTACACCATTTTGTAACAAATGACACCATTTTGTAACAAATGACACCATTTTGTAACAAATGGCACCATTTTCTAACAATATATCCCCCATGGCGTGATGAAGGCTATCTTTTTAGCGTCCTCTTCATCCATCCAAATTTGGTAGTATCATGAGAAGCAATCCATAAAGGATTGGAGTTCATGATTGGCGCAGTTGTCGATCAATGTGTGTAAGTTAGGCAATGGGAAATCATCCTTAGGACTTGCTCTATTCAGATCTCGATAGTCAATACACATTCTGACTTTTCCATCCTTCTTTGGAACCGACAAAATGTTGGCTAGCCAGGTTGGCTACTCGACCACTTGAAAGACCTTGGCTTTGATTTGCTTGGTAACCTCTTCCTTTATCTTCAGACCCATATCTTGCTTGAATTTCCTGAGCTTCTGTTTCTCCAGCGGACATGTAGGGTTGGTAGGTAGCTTGTGTGCCACTATGGATGTGCTTAACCCAATCATGTCATTGTAGGACCATGCAAAATATCCTCATATTCCTTTAGAAACCTGATATACTCTTCCTTCTCTGACAGCGATAGATGAATGCTTATGCAAGTTTCTTTGACTGTTTCAGAATCCCTTAAGTTAACTGACTCAGTTTTTTTCCAAATTGTACTTTGGTTTGTTCACAAAATTCTCTATCTCTTTGACAATTTCCTTAGGTATTATATCATCTTCGAATCACTTTCCTTATGTTGTGTTATCTCATTACATGTCAGAGTCGTAGGTTCATCAGGATATGTAATAATTATGCTGAAAACGAATGTAGAAAGATAATAATAAATAAACGAAAAGCAATAATGCATTAATAAAACTTAAAAGTGTCAACAAGTATGACTCGATATATCGAGCAATTATTTCAAAACAAAACATTGAAAATATCTTAAATGCCTAAAAATAATTTAAAAATAAATCATTCTAATTCTGCAGAGGCTACCCAGGTACTCGGTGAGCCTGCTATAGTGCAGCAATCCAGTTTTTGAGAACAACTCCTATCCCATTGTCCGAATAGTAAGGTCTTCCTCCTCCTCTAAGATCGCACTCCAGTCCATATCTTCCTCGTCCATAAATAGCTTTCTAATACTGGCCAAAACTTCGTATTCCTTAGATCCCCAAATTATATCAGTCTGGCGGAAATATCTAGTGCATTAGTGGTATGGGTTGTTCCAATGGATAGTAAGCGGCATGCCATGGCGGTATCCAATCCTAATATTCTTGCATGGTATATTCATACCTCGAGGAAAAAAGTTATGTTATGATATTATGGTCGTATTGGTTCCGTGATCCCTTGAAGTTTTGGGCCAAAACCCTTGCTTAGTTCATACCCCAACCATATCAGTATTCTCTCTATATTATTGCTCCACTATTAACCCTTCATAATTGCATTTACTCGCTCAATGCGGTGGTATGTTTCTCCTCCCAATTTCCTCCTGTTCTCGATAGCTGGAATAGTTTGATTGGTGTAGATAGGGTTACTTCCATCTTCACGGATAATCACCTCTTGATGATTCCACTCGAACGTCACAGCCTGGTGTAAAGTAGAAGCAACTGTCCCGACTACGTGTATCCATAGTCGTCCCAAAAGTAAGTTATAGGTAGCGGATATATCTAGCATGTGGAATTCGACATCGAACCAGGTCAGGCCCATCTCTAGAGAAGGTTGATTTCTCCTATAGTGGCACTGTAAGATCCATCGAACGCCTTCACATTCATGATTTCCATCCGTATCTCATACAAACCTTTACCCAGTCCTTTCAGAGTAGTCAGGAGGCATATGTTCAGGCTCGAACCCCCATCTATCAAAACCCTTGCAATGAATTTGTCATCATATTGCACAATGATGTGCAATGATTTATTGTGACTCAACCCTTCTAGCGGTAGCTTGTCTTTGTGGAAAGTAATCTTGTGACTCTTCAGTACCTGCCCTACCATATTAGCTATCTCTCCACTAGATACTAGTGTGCACATAAGCTCCACTTAATACCTTCATCAAGGCATTCTTGTGCGCATCTGAATTTTGCAACAGTGACAAGATGGATATATGGGCAGGAGTCTTGTTCAGATGATCAACAATAGAGTATTCCCTCGCATGTACCTTCCTCCAAATATCATTAGTGCCCGTCTCTATGACAAATGGCTTATATGTGGTCTCTTTACTTGTTCCTCCAAGATTCTCAGGTGTATAAACTCTACCAGTTCTGGTCATTCCTTGCGCAGCACCTGTCTCTTCCATCTTGGCTTTTCCTTTTCTTCTCGCTTCTACCACATAATCCCACGAGACAATATTAGACTTATAGAGCGGTGTTGGAGCTACCATCACGGTGAAGGTCGTACCCATCTCGACCTTAAATAGTGCTTGGGTTTGCACCATAATCGGCAAGAGAGTGGCAGGAGATGTTTTAGGAGCATCCCCCTCTCGAATAAGTCCAATGGATCCCTCGTGATCCCATTCTTCATCAGTTGCTATAACATTCACTCCCTCGCCCCTATGATCAGGAAGAGGGCTATTACAGACATTTGGTGCAACCTCTTTTTCTTATATAACTTTGGTGACAATCAGTGTCTGGATCTTGTCTTTCAATAGGCGACATTCCTCAATGGTATGTCCATTCATGCTTGAATGATAGGCGCAAGTTTTGTTGGGGTTAACCCATTGGGAAAGGTTTTTAACGGCAACAGTAGGAATGGAGGTGACGTAACCAGCAGCCTTTATTCTCTCATACAGTTGGGCTATGGGTTCAGCAATATGGGTGTATTGTTTGGGAGCTCTGTGGTCAAAGTTCAGTTATGGCTTTGGGTAGTTTTGGCGGGCGTGAGGAGGTGAATGGTAATATGCATGTTGGGTGATACATGTATGGTATGTGATGACAGAGTATTGGTATTTTGGAGATGATTGATATATGAGTGGAGGTGTTTGGTATGTAAGGGGAGACTTAGGGCCCTGTGCTACCATCACGACACCCACTTCTTTCTTCTTCGAGATACCTCCTAATTGCAAGGCTTTGTTGGTGGCTTGCAGTGCCTCAAAACTGGTCACCATTCTGCTCTTGATTTCTTTTTCTACCATTTCCCCCAACTTGATGACGTCTGAGAACTTGTGATTCTCTATAACCATCAATTTTTTGTCATACTGCGAATCCTGAGCTCTGACAAAGAACTTGTTCATTTGTTCTTCTTCAAGTGGTGGCCTCACCTTGGCAGCCTATGATCTCCAACGAATAGCATACTCGCGGTAAGTCTGTCGGCTTCTTCTTGAGGTTCTAGATATAGAAAATGTCTGGTGCGTTCTTTATGTTGAACCTGAATCTATCCATGAAATCAGATGCCATGATCACCCAATATCTCAAACTTACGAGGTTTTTAACCCTCCGACAATTCTACATCTGGTTGGATACACAAGTCTTCGTAGTTCAAACCTTCAACAACCTTCCTGCCTTCAACACTATAGACTCTCCCTATCAGTTCCTTGAGTTCCTCCGCCATTTTTTAGATGAGCATGTCCTTTTCAGTCGGTTTAGGTATGTATAGGGTTTGTTGTGGTGTATGAGGTAAGGTTTCCATGTATATCGGGTTGCCTTGGAGAGTTCCCGGAACTTGTGTATATGGGTGATCATTGATCAAAGTTTGAGGGCGATCGAGGCTGAGTTTTGGTGTGTTTTGAGGGGTGTGATAAGTGGTGTTTTGTGGATACTGGGTTTCATGATGGTGGTGTTATTGAGGGGTCTGTACTGGTGGCGGGTTAAGGTTTTGAGTCGGTGTGAGATTGTGATATTGGTACGTTGCGGGTGGATTTTGTTGAGCTATGGGTGGTGGATTT
Source organism: Nicotiana glauca (assembly GCA_026770625.1). Taxonomy (NCBI): domain Eukaryota; kingdom Viridiplantae; phylum Streptophyta; class Magnoliopsida; order Solanales; family Solanaceae; genus Nicotiana; species Nicotiana glauca. The sequence continues at coordinate 6,679 of MU761384.1, read as the reverse complement.
TTGGTTTGGGTATTTTTCAGTGGTGTTTGGTTCTTAGTGGTTGTGTTTTGCTGGTTGATGTCAGGAACATTTAGAGTAAGGGAGAGGTTTGCAAGATTTTGGACATGCTCAAGCTCACCCTATAGCTCCAAGATTTTTTGTTCCGGACGTAATACTAACTCATTCTATCCCAGCGTACTTCTTCTATATGAGATTTCAACATTTTCTGCTGTGGTAGCATTGTCTTTTCTATTGCCACTTAGATCGTCCATCTTCTCTTTGCCTTTGCCTTTTCTTTTTGAGTCGCTCGATGGAGGAGAAGGTGGAGGACATCTGGATCTGGTGTGGTATACTGATGATGCCAGAATGCACGAACCAACCTTTGGGAATGGAAGTAATAAAAAAAATAGAAAAACAAAAGGTAACCAAGTTAGTGAGACGAAGTAAATGAGTGTTTGCAATATTTAAGCAAGTATCACGTAAGGTCATGCAATAATTCGCATCCTAATTTGGGGACCTTATTGTGGCTGAGGTAGGCCTAAGCGACACATGGAGTTGGAGAAAATTCATGCTAGCATTGCCTCATTCCATTAATGCAAAATAAGCCAAATCAATCTATCACTAAATCAAAATAATAACTATAAAGTCGCTAATGGCATTAATCCTTGTTACATCAAAATCTAATGAAATCTAATCTAGAAAGCAGTAAAGAACATTATCTCCTAGTCTACTTGTTCCCCGAAGAACCTTCTCCATGCTTGGCTCTCTTGACTCCATCAATCACATTTCCTAGATCGTGCATGTCGTGTAGAAAGTAAGCCATTGCTAGCTCTCCTCCTTCATCAGGATTCATGCCATGACAATCCCAAAGCCTCTTTCTTATATTCCCATCTAGCTCCATCAGTCCTTGCTTTAGATGTTCCAGCCTCTCTGTTGACTTATTTGCAATCTCCTTCCATTCTCTGATCAACTTCATATCCACCTCATGATGTTCTAGATACTTAGCTTCAGATTCAAATATTCTTTTGCGTAGCCTCTTGTACTCCACATATGCCTCAACCACCTCATCTATAATCCTATTTTTCATATTGATCCCGGTTTGTCATCCCAGGCTATGTTGTCTTCCAACCATGAGAGATAGTATTACATATGATCAGCGTGATACCTGTCTGAATCAATAGTCTCTCCCTGCACGATGATCCTTTGGTTCCGCATGTGTTGGGCTTCAAACTTGAATGAGATAACATCTTCTTTGAAATCTGCTTTATACTGAACCATGTTAGAAACCCGAGGTATGACTTATTTCCTCCTAGCTTGCCTCATTAACTTTATAGGAGCGTAAGGGTATATGCCTCGCTGCTTGATTAGTACCAAGCCAGTGGTTTCTTTAGACCTGATGATAAACTCGCTACTAAAAATCCACTCAAATATCCAATGCATTTGCTCGTCTGTTAGATTACTGAAAAAACGCACCCAGCTTACAACATTTCCAGGCTTTGCAAACTTATCTCAAATGAATGTCATCTTCTTTGGATGATGACTGGCTATGTAGTCGTTTAGTGGCCTATATAGAAGCTCTTGGCAATAATCAGCCTCTAAAAGTGTTCCAGTAACCAAACTTGTAGCAAGAGATTACGACCTCAAAGTGTTCGAACCCATGCTTACACTGATCCAGAGCACGGTACATCTCAGCTAAGATCATCAGGATGATAGTGTATTTCTGCCCCTCGATACCCTCTATTAAGGTCCTGGCGACTATGGCTAAGCAAGTGTGAGTTCTTTCCCCTTGCATTGAAAAGATCAACAAATCCAAGAAACAGACTATGAAGACATAGACCCGACGGTGCACCCATCCCAAAGAGGTAATGGCTATCTCTTCATTATGCATTCGATATGATTTTCTATGCCTATACCTCATATAGAAATTCAAAGAAGATGTATGATTTCTTCAGGCAGACCAGTTCGTCGTTCTTCTTAAAACCCATCATCTTCAAAAAATCGTGTGGGGTGCAATTTTCTAGCACCAAAAACCCGGACTATCCATTGTAACTTGGCGAAGCCTCCTATTTCTTCCAGGAGATGAGTCATTTCTATATTTCCAAATCAGAAAACAACTCTCTTTTCATCCCATAACATGGTGAATGCCTCAATTAGTCCCTTGTTGGGTTGAATATTCAGCAAAAATAGCAGGTTACCCAGTACTTCCTCACATGGTTTCTGTCATACGGTGCAAGGTCGCTCCACCAGTCAATTAGTAGAGGCGGGATATTCTGGACTATACCAAACCTGGGATTTCGTGCTTCATTTTCTGCAAACAAATAAAAGTTTGCCCTTTCCGCCTCTAGATTCGACTATTTACACAATAATGATGAACATGTTTGCACGTTTTCTCCAAATAATGCATATATTATAATGGTGTCCTTTGGGATTATGGAAATCCTGTTAGACTTTGGACAAGGTTCATCTAAACGGGTTGATGCGCCAATGATGTCTCAATCCATACTAGGTTTAGCATGATCCATATACATTTTAAATCAGAGTGTGGTTTCTAAAAAGGTCTAGATTGATACTCTCAAGTGGACAACTTGAGAGGGAAAGGCATGGGACCGTTGACTGCACCGCCAATCGACTAGTCTACCGCTAATAAGCCTTTGCGGTTTAAAAGGGTATTTTTTATGAAAGCGCAAACACTCATCAAGCGCTTCTATATTGATTAAGCACGAGTGGAGTATGATATTAAAAACATGCTTAATGCAAGAAGAGTAACACGTTTCCAGAAATTTACATGATAAAAGTGCGTAAAAACAGTAAATAATATGAGAAAGAAAAAAAAGGAAAGACAAAAGAAAGAAGTCAGTTTAACTATGAAAATGTGCGAGAATGTAACTAAATGAGGCAAATAAGGGGATAAGGAAGGGAGATACATGATATAGCAGCCTTAAACAAGATGAAGAAAATGGAGAGGGGATGTACATGTCATAGCAGTTTAAGCAAACAAAGGAAATAGAGAGAGGATGTGCATGTCATAGCAGTTTAAGAAAATAAGGGAAATAGGGAGGCGATGTATATGTCACAACAATTTAAACAAATAAGGGAAAATAAAGGAAGGGAAGTACATGTCATCAAATAATCTGTTAATCCAGATAAGTCAAATTCATTATGGTAAGAGCCTAAGTATATCCCCAGTAGAGACGTCATGTTATCGCGCCCCTTTTTCTCTCGAAAGCGGGTTTCGATATATGACAACTCTTTTAAATGGGTAATAAAATAGAAGAGTCACCATCTAATGATTTTTAAGGTGCGTTGGGGCACCTATTTACAAATAACTCTATTTAACTAGTCTACGTCACCAAAGATCCGGTAAAGGCTTAAATTGCCTCAAAGAGAAGGTGTTAGGCACTCTTCGAGGTCGACAACTGTATGTCCTGGCTGCAGTTTATGCTATGTGGGATTATTGGATTATAATTATCCTATGTGATCATATAAGTGAGGTAAGACAAGGAATTTAAAATTTCTACTATAATATAAACAAGTGTAAAGAAAATCACACAAGAATTAAAATATATAAATACTTAGTACAAGTCTTTAGAAGTTACAGGATACAAATTAATTATTCAAAGTGCAAATAATAAACATACAAAAGGGGAGGGTCATATGTTTTTTAGCCTAAAGGATCACTCCGTGTAACATAAGTAATACTTCTCAACTCCCTTAGGGTAGGGGTTGCTCATATTATTCAGCGGGCATAGACTATCATCTCCTGCCACCCAATTACTATTGTTAAAGTTTTTTACTTAGAGCGCTCTAATTTCATTCTAAATCGTGTCTTATGCGTGTGCTACCCGTCCTATGCCTATGGTCCAGTAGGCTTTGGACCAACTATTTGGGTGGTTCTACACTTTACTTAGGGTGCTAAAAAATGATAAAACTAGACGCACATTCAAAACATGTAGGACTACACGTAAAGACAATAAGTGGCTCAAGTTAGCTCCACACATATGCAACAAATGCACGCGGGCAGATTCTTATATTAGTGTGACGATCTGGCCCGTCGTCACGAGAGTTACCACCCTGTTTCCTCCTTATTGTGTTGTTTCATGTTCTATATCAGTATTAGAGTCTATCGGGTGAATTTGGACTGATTCTGGTTGAAAATAAGGCATATAGCCTCTTAGAAGGGAGTTTGTTTTAGAAAAATCAACCGGAAGTTGACTATGTAGTTAGAGGGCTCGTATGTGAATTTCGGTGGTTCGGTTAGCTTCGGGAGGTGATTTGTGACTTAGGAGTGCGATCGGAATTGAATTTGGAGGTCCGGTGTAGAAATAGGCTTGAATTGGCAAAGTTGGAATTTTGGCAGAATCCGGTTGATAGGTGATATTTTGATCTGGGAGTCGGAAT
>MU761383.1:0-15827 GCA_026770625.1 Nicotiana glauca | reverse complement strand
TCTATTATTTCCTTGAATAACACCAATTGCTCTTCTAACATGAGTAATCTCAGTTGAAAATAAATCAAGGCCACTTTTAATAATTAAATTATAAACATGACATGCAGACCTAACATGAAAAATTTCATCAAGAGGTGGTTGCAAATGCAGTTTTAATATTGAAATTGCGGCCTTATTGTTAGAAGCATTATCAAAAGACATACACAATACTTTTTGCTTGAGATTATAAAGTTCAACACCTTCACAAATAGTACTACTTATAAACGCAACAGTATGACTCTGATCTTCATCATATCTAAAAGCGACAATACGTTTTTGCATACAAGTAGTATCATCTATCCAATGACATGTAATTGTCAAATAATCATTTCCATTAACAGCATGTCCAATATCAGAAGTTAGAGAAACTCTACAAGGAAGGTGGATAAACAAATAATGTATGTATGTTTGATATTGTTTATGAAGTCTAAAGATATCAGCTCTACAAGTACTTCTAGGGATACCTTTAAATAAAGGATTGTAAATCCTTTGAATATACATAATAAGATATGATGAAGAAACAAAAGAAAAAGGTAGACAACCCAAAACAATCATTTTTGCTAACTCCTCATGATCCTTCATTTTATCATATTTCATAAGTCCTCCAGTAGTAGGGTTAAGAGTTGTTTGATTTCCATCACCATCAGAGCCACATTCTATGGGATGTTCAATTCTCATATGTCTACTAAGCGTCTCAATCCCCCCTAAATTTCCTCCAATCAAATGTTTAAAATCATCTTTACAAAGTTTGCATCTAACTCTGTCAGTACCTTGAATTATTTCAAAAAAATTTCAAACCTTACTTCTTTTTATACGACTAGTAGTCCGAACCACATGTTGTCTACTACTAGTGCCACGACCACCACCCCTTGTAGCAACTCTAACACTACCAGCTCCAGCACTAGTAGGTGTACCTGGTATCTTATCTTCCATTCCTAATTCATTATCTTCTATTCCAAAATCTTCTTGTAGTTGTTCATAATCTATATTATCATTAGGCGATATTTCGGAAACATGTGTGAATGGGGTATTACTATTACTACCAGATGTTGAAGGACTACCTCTTTTTTTATTTCCCCTACCAGTAACTTTTCTACACGCTCTTTTAGCAGCATTCAACATATTATAAAAATTAAAGTATAAGCTAAAATTAAATATGAAATTAAAATAGTAAATAAGAGAAAGAGTTGGAGGGAGTGCACCAAATTTGACAATAAATTGAGCACTTGATTAAGCAACTCCGATTTTACCACGAACAAACGTCAAACAAGTATTTCAATTTTGAAGTTCAATTGTTCAAACTTCAAAATCCGAATGATAAAATACGATAAACTAAATTCAAGAAAAAAGAGCCAAATAAAATTAGAAGATGAATTGAAGACTTGAAGTCTTGAAAATTGGAGAATGAGAGAATGAGAGAAAGAGAGAAATTGAGATTGAGAAATGAGAGTTGAGTGAAGAAATGGGGGGGGGGGGTATTTATAGTTTTAGAGAATGTTAATTTTATAAATTGAAAAAAGGTTAAATTTTAAAGAAAAAAGAGGCTATTAATGCAATAATTCTGTTGGGCAGCAGATCCCTACCAGGGGTGACAGTTGCCAACGGTTATTGGGCCCTACATATTTCAAAAAATTAAAAAAAGAAGAAGAAAAGAATTAGCTGTTGTACCAGTCCAGGCTGGTTAAACTGGTACACGACACTTTTCACGTTGACCAGGTTTGACCAGTCCGGTTAACCGTTACAAAAAATAAATAGACCAACCCCCTTTACCTCTCCTACCGAGCCCCACTCGGCCCCCTATGTACCGGGCCTGTCCAGTTCTGGTTTTAACCGGTCTGGGCCGGTATGGTTACGGGTCAACTCGGACCATTAGACACCTATATCACCCTAAGAGAATGACTTATATTCCGGACATGTTTGCTCAACCTAAGGATGTTGTTGGATGGGTGCTGTTTTTCAAAAAGTTAATTGAGGACCGGGTTTAGTGGATGTTCGAGTGGTTCCCCACCGACGAGTTCATCATGAGATCCAGGGATGTTCCACACTTGGTATTGATTGGGTTAAGCGACATATACCTCCATTCTCCCCTCAGGGTTATATGGCAGGCAAGCAGGAGACAGGTCGTACCTCGAGTCGCCAAAATGAGTCACTTCATAGCCGATTTTCAGGGTGATGCCATCCCGCATAAGAAGGAAGCACAACATATGTTGACTTTGAAGATTATTATGGAAAAGGATACCATCAAGCCAGACCGATATCATGCGGGTCACTCATACTTTTACCCCTCATGGTTGGATGGTAATCTATCAGGAATCTTCGAGCCAAGGGTTGGTCCAGGAAACATGGTCATAGACGAATTTGCCAAAGCAGAGGTGAAGTATAACAAGCTGTGCAAAAGAATTTGTGAGTCTGAAGTTTAGCATATAGAGCAACATAAGGCCGATATGGAAATGATTAATAAGTGGAAAGAGAGAGCTATCAAATCCAACGAAAGGCTGGAATATCTGGAGTACAGTTTGATGAAGTTAGAAGGGCTGGAATATCAAAATTATAGTTTTGATAATTCATCTATTGAATTTCTATATTTATGCCAAAATGTGGATAAATTAATTTTTATATATTTTTATAATTACATTTAGTATTTTTAAAGTTAAATTGCACATAATTGCAATATTAGCCCTTTTTAAGATTTAATTATGTTTTATACACATAAAATTGGATCCTATATTTTTAAATTGCTAATTATGTATTCTAAATCATTTTAGAAATTTTAAATTATTTTTATAAATTACTTACTACTTTTTACAAATTAAAAAGTGAAAAACTAGCTATTTAAATAATAGCCCCATTTGTATTTTCAGTTATAACCAAATACACCCCTGGCCCAATTAAAACCCCGACCCAATTAACTCAACCCACTTCTATAACCCGCCCAGCCCGGAACAAATCTTGGCCGTTGATCTCAAGAGATCAACAGTCCAAAACAAAACCTTCCTTTTTTATCTAACCTACCCCCGAAACCCTAAGTCATTTTCACCAAACAGCCACCCTGAAAATCCCCTTCCCTCTCCAATTCTATCTGAGACCTAGACAAAACCCTAGCTGCCGCCACCCAAACAAGCCCTAATCCCTTCAATCCTCACTCGTTTCATGGATTTCATGGGTTGTTTGAGACATATCCTTGTTTCCTACGTCTCCTGGTTGCTCGTTTTCGTGATTTCATGGAAGGATCTCAGAGATATCTAGTCCAGACCTTGTTCAAAACTCTCCGAGAGTCTATCCATGGTCTTTCATGCCATTTTTCGGCCATCCATGGATGTTCGAGTAGGATCCATGACTTTTTCGGCTAAAACTGTTAACGTTCTAAAGTTTTCTCATCTTCTCAAGGTTCTCTGAAACACTAGCTCTTGAGATTTTTCACTTTTCTTTAGATCTGTCCTAGATCTAGGTGTATCCATGAGTTTTTTAACCGATTTTTCTTCATCTTTACTATTTTTTGAACCCTAAAGTCACTGTTGTTCGACTGTTATCAGATCTTTCTAGATCTGTGATGATTCAAGTATTATCAAGCTTTTTCCTATAAAATCTCCTATTTTTATATAACTATTTTGATTTTAATCATTCTTTTCTAAAACTAGGGTTTCTCGGAGTTCTTGTATGCATGTTCCTACTGATTTCGTTATGATTAAACCCTTTCCCTTGTTTGTTTTGATCGATTTTGTGCTCTTACTACTTTTAGCTTGACTCTATTAAAAGCCCTTTCTTTTAAGATTTTCTTTACTTTGTTTCTGTAATTTTCCTTACTTTGCCTCTCTGAGTGTTAGCATGCTTTCTTTACTCCGTGTTGGTATGTTAGTCTGCGTTCTTGAGTCTTGAGATTACCCTGCTTCGAATATATTTTCTTGAATCCTTAGCCTACTTATGTCACTTTTTCATGACTGTGTTCACTTTGTTTGTTCATCTTTTGCTTCTTTCTGTGACTATGCTTAAAATATATTTTCTCGCTACATCTGTGGACTTCCTCTATTTATATGTTGAAATTATAGAGTCATGACTCCCTTTTGATGAAGTCCGGTTTCCTTAATCTATAGTGATTGAAATTTTTATTTCAAAAAACCCTAAAAGCTTTGCCCGTTTGTTAATCTGATTGATTTCCTTACCCTATTTTGCTACGATACTTACTTTTCTACTTAGGTGTGTCTTTAATCAGGGCTTTATGAATTTGGTCCTACTCTATGCTATTGAATCTCGACCCCTACCTTTCCACTTGATTTGATTAGTTGCTTACCTTAATTAATTCTCCTTCCCTTGTCTGCATTGCTACTGATTGTCTCCTTAATTTGAAAACCTTCTGAACCTAGCCTTAATTACATGTTCTATACTTGTACTATTTATGAAATCTTTCCTTACTTGTTATACTCAAGCCGTGTATGATTTCTTTCCTTACTTGTCACCTGCCCTTTACCATTCACACTGACTCCCTTAATCAAAGGGAGATTCGAACCAATTTTTTATGCTAAAGTTCTATAATTACTGAAGAATTGATTCTTGCCTTGTTTGAACTAGTTTTCAAACCACTATATAAATGACTCTCTTCCACAATCTTAAGATACTTATAATTAGTTCAGAACACACACATAGACACTCCAACTCTCCCTTCTTTCTCTACTACTTGTGTTACTGCTTGTCTAGCCGGCTGAAAGCCAAGGCTAGACTGTGGAACTCTACTTGCTTTACTTTTCTGCACTTTGCTTCCTTAATTGATATGTTCCTAGTTTAATTATGAAACTCAGCTCTATGTGTTCCATTGTTTGTCAATCCCTGTCTCTTTCTGTACTGACTTAATGACTCATGTTGTTTAATTGCACTTCTTGTTTACTGCTTTACTCAGCATGCTTAAGTTTTGCCCTCTCTTGTTCAAATTTAATCAGCATATCTACTTGAGTTCCTGTTTATGCCCCTCAACCAGTATGTCTCCTAATGTACTTGATTAACACTAAGTCATGACTAATTATGTGTAACAGACCCCTGCATGACTACTCCCATACCCTGTCCCCATGTCTTATTACAATTCTAATTTCAAGCATGATTCCCTTGTTAACTCTTTGAAGTAACTATTTGTGTTCTAAAGGCCAATCAGTCCCTACTTGTTCTTTGTATTTGCTGGTCTATGTGCATCTCTTCTCAGCCATGTTTATATGTTTCTGATTTAGGTCCTCTATGTCCCCAACCCCTTATTTCCCTGCCTGTGAATGCTGGAATGATACTATTTTTTAGATTTATTCTGTGTGTGCTGGTTTGTTCCAAGTTGTTGTTGATCCTATCCCCTTATCCTTTCAAAGTTGTTCTTCCCTAAGCAACTCTTCTGTTAAACTTCTTTCAAACATGCTGTTTCAAAACTGTTTCCCAACTCAACTTTTTTGAATCTGTGTCAAGCACTCTTTCATATACGCTTAAACCACTAGGTTCTGCCCTTTTTGTATGAGACTTGCCTTGGGACCCTTGAGCTCCCTCTGAACTTGGACACATAAAAGCTGGCCCTTCCACACTGCACTTACTCTGTCTTGGTTATGCAATCTGGGTGTGAGCACTGCCTGGGATCCCTTGAGGTCCTTAGGGAACTCTGACTCACCCAGATATGAGAAAGGTTATGGAACAATATTGGCACTTGAGGTGGTTTATTACATAACTAGGGCAGGAAGTCCTAATCAGGTTTCCTATAGTATAACTTCTTATTTTTCATTTCTACTTATGTAATTCATTTCAATGTTGATCTGCAATAACCTGTTGTAAACAAGTATTGGGGTGGCTAGTCAAAAGGGATCGGGGTAAATATGCATGCTATAGTTGTTGAGGGTAGAAAACATAGTGTTATGTTCCTAATTGTGTAATAGAAACCATGATCAGGATTCATACATGCATTAGAAATCATGTTCTTAGGTCCCATGTTTCTTGCTTCAACATCTCATCTGTCACTAATCCATGTTTTGTGTCTATCACTTAGAAATACTGCTCCTAGGACAATAACAACATTGGCATCAAAGTTGTTACTCCCGTACTTTCAAAAGTCATATTTAAATAATTCTGCAATCCTGCCATGCATTTAGAAATTCCTGCTTTAGGAAATGCTGCATATAAACCATCACGAGCTTTATACATGCATCTTAGATACCATGTTTTAGGATCTCATTCGTACTTGCATTCACACTTAGCGTAAACTGCTGATTATAAAAGAGGTAAAAAATAACTTCACATTTGATTATCATGTTTAAAATAAACTGATAATAACCCCTGCATTAGTATCAACTAGAACATCATGCTCTTAGGGTAAAATAATTTCCACACTATTTTAATAATTATGAATAACTACTGCACATTATTTTACACCTAGGCAAGCCTTAGGTAATCAACTTTAAAATAAAAAAACCAGAACTGTCTTTGTTTAACTGCCAGCATGTTAAAATCAGTAGGCAAGCCTGATTCGGACTTCTTTTCTGAGTCGTGCAATAAGTCTGGTTTAGCTGTTATCACTTAGATACCTTGTTAGGATCTGAATTCAGACCTTAACTGTGTATGAGTCATGCTGTCTATGTGCATTACTTGCGGAGGTGTATCTGAGCCTCTATTTGTTTAAGTGTTTTCCCCCTTAAATGCAATCTTATGTGTTCTTATTTGTCGCCTAGTATTTTTGCCTTTAAATATTAGGATTCGCCTAGAACCTTTCCCTTTTAGGATAGGAGTCCTAAATTCCTCCGGGACTGATAGGAAGGGACGATTAACAACATGCAATAGGGGTCGAGACCAATCCTCGCTTTAGTTACCTTCATGGGGCGGGAAAGGGTAGATATGGATATGATAACCGGTGCATTAATACCACGCGTAGCCCCTCTTTGAGGAGTGTCATACTGGGTATTGAATTGATGTGATACATATTATAAACAAACCTAGGACACCCCCTTTATAATTTACAAATATGTTTAGATTGTAGTCCTTTTCAAAAATCTAGTTTTTCATTAGTTGTTTTCTTACCCTTGCGTGTTTAAATTTAAATCCCCAACTATTTGAGCAATACTTGTTTACTTGCTAATTCTAGAAACTCACAAAAACTGTCTGGCCGGGAACCACACTAGTGGATCCTGAGGGGTGCCTAACACTTTCCCTTTAGGATAATTTCAAGCCCTTAACCTATCTATGGTTACTGAACGTAGTTCTAGATGAACCCCATAGGTGCCCTAACACACCTTAAATTTTTAGGTGGCGATTCTTCAATAAATGCAAACCCCATTCCGAAAAGGAAGGAGTTGTCCCATACCAAAATGTCATAAACCCGATCCCGTGAGGGAAAAAAGGGGACGCGACCGCATGGCGACTCTGCTGGGGATATTTAGGCTTTTATCATTTCATACCGTTTTTGTCAATTTGTACCCCTCCCTATGTGCAATTGCTTGTTTAATTTCTTAAAGCATTTAATTTCTTCTTCAAAAGCAAAACTGACATATCTTTCTTGTTTCCTCCCTTTATAACTGCTTTAAATTATGAAACTGTTGTATTTATCGCTTTCTTAACGTGCAAATACATGTCAACATGCCTTTAATTATTTCATAATCATGCTCAACATTATACTCCACTCGTGCCAAACAAATATTATAGCAACGCTTGATGAGTGGTTGCGCTCTTCCTATATCATTACCCCATAAATTCGAAAAGGCTTATTTGCAGTAAAACTAGTCGATCAGCGGTGCAGTCGATAGTTCCGTGCCTTTTCCATTGAGTTGTCCGCTCAAGGGTACCAGTCTAAAACCCCATAGAAACCTTACTCTATTTAAATTGCGCATGCATCATGGTCAAACCTAACCGGGTCAGTTATGTTGTTCACATAATGATCCTTTAAGATAGCATTATCCAAAAGTCCACTGGGTTTCCCTAAACCCAAACGGACATCATCAGGTTTTGTGCATTTATTTGGAGAACTAAATGCTTTATGCTAATTGTTGATGTTAAATAGTCGAGTATGGTGGGGGTAGGGTCTAACCTTTTTGTTTTACAGAAAATGAGGCACAAGGTCCCCAGTTTCAGTATGATTGGCACACCCCCACTCTTGCTAGACTGGTGTAGGAGTCTTCCATCAAATGACCAAATCAACAAGTGGAAAGAGAGGGCCACCAAAGCTAGCGGAAAGTTGGAATATCTGGAATATAGTCTGCTGTAATTGGAAGGAAAAGTGAGGAAGAGAGTCACCGACTACCAGAACGCTGTGGGAAACGAAGGAGAACACCTGGCGAAGGCATTTTTACTGGTGAACCTACTCGAACAGGAGGATTTTATCAACAAGAGCATTCAACCTGGGGAAGGTCCTTCTGGGACCAAATAGATAGGAATTTGCTTTTTCGCATTATGAATGTAATAAGGCCAATGGTCGCTAGTGACTTATATTTCTTGCTTATTAGTGTCGTTTTGGGATTCGCCTATTTTTTATCAATAAAATGAGGCATTTAGCATTAAAAGTTCTCCAAATTTATTTGTCGCTAGGCCTACCTCAGACACAAAGAGGTTCCCAAATTAGGACACACTTTACATTCCCGCACTATGTGTTTAAATATTGTAATACTTTTTATAATCCGCACTAGCTGGATTACCTGTTGTTTTATTTTTGTTTTATTATTCCCCTCCCCAAAGGTTAGTTTGTGCACTCTGGCATCATCATCTTACTTCACAAGATCCAGGGGCCCTCCACCCACTCCTCCTCTTAGTCCCGTTAAAGGCAAAGGCAAGAATAAAATGGAAGATTTGAATTATGTCAGGAAGGAGAACACATCGGAACGGGTCGAGGCCACTGATGGCCATTGTATTCGGGTTTCTAACGAGAATGTGTCACAACTTGAACAGAAACTACTGAAATTCCAAGAAGAGCTCGATCATGTTCGGAATCTGGCAAACTTGTCATTTTCCCTCAGCACCCCAAAATACCAACTTTCCCAATTCTCAAAACTCTACACCTCTTCAAAATATCCCAAAATAACATAATCATCCCGCTCCTCACCATCACGTTGCTCCACCAAAGAATCAATGCAACACCTGCCATACCCCAAAAAACACTCCACTACTCATCCCAGAATCTCAGAACTCTGCAAATGACCATTTCCACACCCATACACCAGGCCACCATAACAATCCTATCTACGTAGAGACCGTGCCACACTCTACCCAACCTATCTCTTGCACACCTGAGTCCCTCTTGCACACCTGAGTCTGATGAAAAGGATCTGCTTATCAGGAACTTGGCCGAGAAACTTAAGAAACTGACCAGCCGGATTTAGGGTGTTGAGGGAAGCAAATGAATCGAGGGGATGAACTATGAGGATCTTTGCATACAGCCTGATGTCGAACTGCCTGAGGGATACAAACCTCCTAAGTTTGAAATTTTTGATGGTACGGGTGATCTAAGGGTCCATTTGAGGACATATTGCGACAAGCTGGTTGGAGTGGGGAAGGATGAAAGGATCCGCATGAAGCTGTTCATGAGGAGTTTTAAAGGAGATGCATTATCTTGGTACATCAGCCAAGATCCCAAGAAGTGGTTAAGCTGGGTAGGCATGGCATCTGACTTTATGGACAGGTTCAGGTTTAATATAGAGAATGCGCCAGACATGTTCTATATCCAGAATTTGAAGAAGAAACCCATAGGGATATTTCGTGAGTATGCTACCTGCTGGAGGTCCAAAGCTGCTAAGGTCAGACCCGTCTTAGAGGAGGAGCAAATGAACAAGTTCTTTGTTTGGGCTCAAGACCCACAGTACTATGAACGACTGATGATGATTGAGAACCAAAAGTTCTCCGACATTATCAAATTAAGGGAAAGAATTTAATAAGGTATTAAAAGTGGTATGGTTACAAATTTTGAAGCCTTGCAAGTTATGAATAAGGATTTACAGTCCGGTGATGTGTCCAAGAAAAGGGACTAGGGGTCGTGATGGTTGCACAAAGAACCAAGTTTCCCCTTAAATACCAAGCTTACCCAACACCTCCACTCATATACCATCCAACCCCATATTACCAAGCACCCTCATACCAAGCTCCACCACTAACTTATCAATCATCTCCACCTCCTACATACCAACCTACTTCACCCAGATACTCCCAACCCGCTCATGTCTACCAAGCTTATAATGCTTAACCATCCCATTATCAATCACCCCCTACACGCCAAAAGCTCCCTAGACCCTGACCTAATTTTGATCGCATAACTCCAAAAAAATATACAGCAATCGCTGAACCTATCGACCAGCTGTATGAGAGGCTCAAACCTGCTGGTTATGTCACCCCCGCCCCTACTACAACCCCTGAGAATCCTTTTCAGTGGGTTAACCCAACAAGTCTTGTGCATACCACTTCAGCATGAAAGGGCACACCATCGATGAATGCCGCTCCTTGAAAGACAAAATACAATCTTTGATTGATAACTAGATCATTGTGGCAAAGAAAACTGCTCCAAATGTCTGCAAAAACCCTTTGCCAGACCATAAGGGTGGAGGTATCCATATGATTGAAGTAGAAGATGATTGGGATCCCGAGGGATCAATCTAGTTGATCACAGAAGGTGATGACCCAAAGAAACCAACAATTGCTCTCAATCCGATCATAGTCCAGATCCAACCGTCTAAGGACGCTAAGGTAAATATGTCTATGCCTCTTGAATTTGAAGCAACGCCCCCCGCAAAGACACCAGCACCAATTGAGGTTGAGTTCGTGTCTCCGGCAAATGCACCCACACCGTTTGAGGTTGCTGTCTTACCACCCAAGGCACATGTTCCATTCGAAGTGAGGATAGCCGAGCCAATCCCAGTGGCAATGTCTACCATGACACCTTCTATACAAATACTGTACCCTGGGACTATACAGTTGAGGCGCGAAGTAAGGGCAAGGTCAGGATTGAAGAAACTGTCGTAGCATAGGGTATGGCAATAACTGGTAGAGTCTATACCCCTGAACATCTACCAGAATCAAGCAAGCAGGCCTCCAATCGACTGCCCCTCATTGAGACAGGTTCGGACGACCTTTGGAGGAAAATACATGCCAAGGAATATTTGGTCATCGACCAGTTAAACAAGACACCGGCACAAATATCCATTCTCTCTTTGCTGCAAAATTCCAACACACACAAGAATGCTCTATTAAAGGTGCTAAATGAAGCATGCGTACCAAGTAATATCACTGGTAGGGAAATGGCTAATATGGTAGGACAAGTGCTAGAAAGCCATAAGATCACCTTTTATGAGGATGAGCTACCACTTGAAGGGCTGGGGCACAACAAAGCATTGCAGATCACTGTGCATGCGGAGATTATTTCACCATCAGAATGCTGATCGATGGAGGTTCCAGTCTTAACATTTGTCCGCTGGTAAAACTCAAGAAGTTGGGTAACTGTTCACTGATAACATTCAAGAAGTTGGGTAAAGCGCTGCATGAGATAAAGGATAGAGCAATCAATGTAAAATCCTTTGATGTTTCTTAGAGGTCTACCATTGGTGAGATTAGTCTATGCCTGCAGATGGGACCGACCTGGTTCGAGGTCGATTTCCAGGTGATAGATGTACCAACATCTTACAACTTACTGCTAGGACAACCATGGATTCATGCTACTGGGGCCGTAGCATGAACACTGCATCAGGAAGTAAAGTTCGAATGGAATCACCAGGAAGTGATCATTCACGGCGACGGTAGTAACCCTATATACAGTCGCCAAACCCTATATACAGTCACCAAGCAGATCAAAGCTAAGGTTCTCAGGGTGGTTGAGTACCCGATATGGTTAGCCAACATTGTGATAGTACCAAAGAAGGATGGGAAAGTCAGAGTTTATGTCGGCTACAATCATATTTGCCAAATATACACATCCTGATTGACAATTGCGCCAAGCATGAGCTACAATCATTCATAGATTATTTTGCTGGTTATCATCAGATCTGGATGGATAAGGAAGATTCTGAGAAAACGGCTTTCATTGCGCCGTAGGGAGTGTAATGTTATAAGATGATGCCATTCGGCCTAAAAAATGTAGAGCCCACCTACATGAGGGCCATGACTACCATATTTCATGATATGATACACAAGGAGATAGAGGTATATGTGGATGATGTTATTATCAAATCCAAGAAGGCCACTGACCGCATAGAAGATATGAGGAAGTTCTTCAATAGACTACAGAGATACAACCGGAAACTAAACCCCGCAAAGTGTGCATGTGGGGTTCCTACTGGAAAATTGCTTGGGTTTTTTGTGAGCTGCCGAGGAATAGAACTGGATCCATCAAAATTCAAAGCCATTCAAGAAGTACCACCACCAAAGAACAAGAATGATGTGATGAGTTTCTTGGGAAGACTTAACTACATCAGCCGATTCATAACACAGTCTACAGTCATTTGTGAGCCAATCTTTAAGATGCTAAGGAAGGACACTGCCACCAAATAGACCAATGACTGCCAAAAGGCCTTCGACAAAATGAAGGAGTACCTGTCAAAACCACCAGTCTTAGTCCCGCCTGAGCCAGGTAGATCCTTATTACTCTACCTTGCAGTGTTAGATAGAGCTTTCAATTGCGTTCTGGAGCAGCATGATGAAACAGGGAGAAAGGAACAAGCCATTTATTATCTCAACAAGAAGTTCACCCCGTACGAGGCCCGATATTCTCTATTGGAACACAACTATTGTGCTTTGACTTGGGTGGATCATAAGCTGAGACATTACTTCTATGCCTATACTATATATCTCATAGTGAGAACGGATCCCTTGAAGTACATCTTTCAGAAGACCATGCCCACTAGCAAGCTAGCTAAGTGGCAAATCCTATTGAGTGAGTTTGATATTGTTTACGTGACTTAGAAAGCAGTCAAAGGACAGGCACTGGCAGACCACCTTGCTGAAAACTCCGTGGATGGAGGATACGAACCCCTGAAAATGTATTTTCCCGATAAAGAGGTATCATTCATAGAAGAAGACATTGTAGAATCCTCTGACGATTGGAGAATGTTCTTCGATGGAGCAGCAAACTTCAAAAGAGTTGGTATAGGAGCAGTCTTAATATCAGAAACCGGTCAGCACTCCCGGTGTTTGCAAAACTCAGGTTCCCCTGCACCAACAATATGGCCGAGTATGAAGCCTGCATCTTGGGACACAAAATGGCCATTGACATGAACTTCAAGATCTGCTAGTAATCTGAGATTCAGACTTACTTATACATCAGGTACGAGAAGAACGGGAAGCCAAGAACTCCAAGATACTCCCGTATCTATATCACGTACAGGAATTGACAAAGAGGTTCACAAAGACGGAATTCCGTCATCTTCCCAGAATCCAGAATTTGTTCGCCGATGCATTGGCCACCCTATCATCTATGATACATCATCCCGACAAGAATTTCATTGATCCCATTCCAGTGAATATCCATAATAAGCTAGCTTACTGTGCCCATTTTTAAGAGGAAGTAGATGGAAAAACTTGGTTTCATGATATCAAGGAATATTTGGCAAAAGGAGAGTACCCAGAGCTTGCTAATCCTACTCAGAAATGCACACTTCGGAGATTGTCCAACAACTTCTTTCACAGCAGAGGAATCCTATATAGGAGGACTCCCGATTTAGGATTATTAAGGTGTGTTGACGCAAAGGAAACATCCAAGCTACTAGAAGAAATTCATGCTGGGACCTGTGGGCTACATATGAACAGTTTTATCTTAGCAAAGAAGATACTCCGGGCTGGTAAATTTTGGATAACTACGGAAATAGACTGCATCCAGTATGTCCGAAAATGCCACCGCTGTCAGATACATGCAGACATGATATAGGTACCTCCAAGAGAGCTTTTCACAACAAGTTCACTGTGTCCATTCGCCGCCTGGGAAATGGATGTTATTGGACCAATTGAGCCTGCTACTTCTAATGGACACAGGTTTATCCTAGTACCAATCGACTATTTCACCAAATAGGTTAAAGTAGCATCTTACAAAGTAATGACTAAGAAGGTCGTGGTTGCCTTTGTCCGCGACCACATTATTTGTCGATTCGGAATTCCAGAGTCAATCATTACTGATAATGGCTCCAATCTCAACATCGACTTGATGAAAACTATGTGTGAAACTTACAAGATAAGACACAAGAATTTCACAACCTAAAGGCCTCAGATGAATGGAGCTGTAGAAGTCGCCAACAAGAATATCAAGAAGATACTGAGGAAAATGATAAAGAATCACAAACAGTGGCATGAGAAGTTATCCTTTGCTGTTCTGGGATATAACACCACAGTTCGCACATCAACTGGGGCAACCCTCTACATGCTGGTTTATGGTACAGAGGCTATCATTCCCGCTGAGGTGGAAATTTCTTCCCTAAGGATCATACAAGAATCTGAGCTCGACGACATAGAGTGGGTAAAAAGTCATTATGAGCAACTAGCCCTTATAGACGAAAAGAGAATGAATGCAGTCTGTCATGGTCAACTCTATCAGAACAGACTGTCTAGAGCCTTCAACAAAAGAGTCAAGCAAAGACAGTTCACACCGGGGTAGCTGTTGTTAAAGAAAATTTTTTCGCATCAGGATGAAGCCAAAGGGAAGTTCTCTCCTAACTGGCAGGGTCCATACATGGTTCACTGAGTTTTGACTGTAGGAGCTCTCATACTTGCAAAAATGGATGGAGAAGTGTGGCCAAAGCCGATCAATTCAGATGAAGTTGATAACTAGGGATTTTGACACATTTTATACTCCTTCTTGCTTATGCTTTGATCAAATATTCAAACAAATCCCAAAAGTCTTACAAGTTGTGCTTGATTGTAGTTTGATCAACAAAGTGAAAAAATGTCAAAGATCGGCTCAAAAAGAGTGAAACTTCCACAAGTGTCAAAGACAAGGCAAGCTCAAGCAGAACAGGCCCAGTGCGGCTGCATACCACTTTGTGCGGTCTACACTGGGGGATCCAGAGATTTAAATTTCAGGCTTCAAGGCAGTGCGGCTGCACACCATTTTGTGCGGTCCGCACTAAAGGCAACGTAGCCGCAGTCTATTCTCTGTAGTCCACGGTGCCAAGATTCAGAGAGGTTCATTTTCAGAATTTGAAGCCTGTGCGGTCCGCAGTCAACTTTGTGCGGACCGCGCTAGAAGCGTCCACGACCGCGGTCCATTCTGTGCGGTCCACGGAGCCCAAGTTCAGAGAGCCATTTTTCAAAGCCAAAGCCCCAGTGCGGACCACGATCCATTTTGTGCGGTCCGCACTAAACCCGCAGGGGCATTTTTATCTAGATTTTTCAGCTTTGTATAAATAGATTCTTTTTCTATTTTTAGGGTATCATATATTGTAATACGTAAGCTGCGCTTGTGGGTCGCCTTTTCTTAGCCATTTTGGGCATTTTTACTTACTTTTTATCATTGAATCTTTTTTTTTGTAGTTTAGCAATTAATTAGTATGTGTTCATCTTCATCTATTTCTTGTTTTTCTTCTTTGAATATGAGTAGCTAGACCCATTAGCTAGGGTTGTGGCTAAACCCTAGTGTGGGTAATTGATGGGTCTTGTAATCTAGGGCTAAATTGATTATGGGTGTTTGTTATTTGGGTCAATTTCATGGTTAATATTTGAATTAGTGGTTGCAAATACTAGTTTGTGTTTAGTTGACTAGGGTTCTTCTTGAGAAAGAGAATCTAAGTATCTGAAATTGATCCAACGAAGAATTGGGGCGTACTCAAGAAATTGATAGCCCCAATTAAAGGGTTAAACCTCGAGAGAGTAATACCCGACTTGAA
>MU761379.1:0-13166 GCA_026770625.1 Nicotiana glauca | reverse complement strand
AAGATTTGAAAACTTAAATGATATTTTACTGACGTTTTGAGCTGAGAACTGCTATTTTACTATTGCCCAAGGGGCTTATGTGCATTGCTGGACTGAGCATGGATCGGGCTGCGCACCACAGTAGGGTTATGTGTGCATTTCTGGACTGAGATATGGATCGGGCTGCACGCCACAATAATATATTCATATACATGCATGGATCGGACTACATGCCGCAGTAGTATATTATATGGATCGGACTGCATGCCGCAGTAGTATATTATATGGATCAGACTGCACGCCACAGTCGTACATTATATGGATCGGACTGCACGTCGCAATGATATAATATGTGGATCGGACTTCACGCCGCAGTATTATAGCGCTTGGGCTATAGGAGCCCCTCCGGAGTCTATACATACCCACAGTGAGCGCGCGTACCCAAATGGATCGAATTTTTAGCACTCACATATCATTGGCATACATGCTATTACTTGCCTTGTTGACCAGATACCCTGGTGTTACATGTTAAGGAGTGATGTGCCCAAGGGGCTGATTTATGTGCCGACTTGCACTATCTGATATAGCATTCATATGCTTGACTGCTGGAAAAAGGATATTTTGAAAAAGAGATTTTTAGCTGAGCTTGAGATTTTTAAAGGATTTTCACAGTGTTACGGTTTTTTTTCAAAGGGTTGTACAGTCTTTTATAGCATTTTGGAGTGCTCATACGTGTTTTCTTATCGCTCAGATATTATTCGCTCTTATTACCACTGAGTTGGAAGTACTCACTTTACTCCCTGCACCTCGCGTGCAGTTGCAGGTACTGTTCACCCAATAGCGGGTTAATAACGGATTGAAGGTATTGCTATCGTAGCTAAGCAAGGTGACCGCCGATGTTCGCGGCACCGAGTTTCTTCTTCTTCTTGATTTCCTGATTTTACTCTATGTATTATAGACTTTGAAATTGTAATAAAGACCCTCCTAGATGCACGTGACTTGTGACACTCCGGTCGAGCTGAGTTAATCTATAATGTTGATAATTAATGTTCTTTAAGTTGCATTTTCCATTTATTTATGTTTAGTAAGTGTTAAAGAAACAAATTGGGTTAGTTGGCTGGCCTTGTCTTCACGAGAGGCGCCATCACGACCGGGTATGGAGATTGGGTCGTGACACCAAATTTGTGTAAAATAGCATCAGATTCTAATACAAGTGAGGGACGTTATTTTGAGTGTTGAAATCGATAACTAATGTGTGTGATAGAGGTATTACTGCATATAAGGTTGTTTGAGAATTCAAAAGTAAAATGAAAAGCTTCCAATGCATTTGGGCTAAAATTATAGTAGCAACTACTCCTTTCAAGTTTTTGAACGTTACATTTTGCTCTAAATGCCTTTGAGGGCTCGTGGTTTGGGCCATCACTCTTGGCCCAATTAGCATTTAGTAAACTGGCCCCATTCTTTCCGTTTCAAATTGATCGAGCCTGGTACCACGAATTCGATTCAATAACCTTCTATACTTTTAGTCAATTAGTTAAATCCCTTGATTAACTGAGGTATGCCATCCAAAAACAATAACAATTTAAGGCCTTCATGAATTAGTTTAGGAACCCTCCAATTAGAATAATTCGAGGGGAGCCATGCCAAACAAAAAATCGCAATTGCATGGCCCTCGCTTTAAATTAATCTTGTTTATCCTTAGAAATCGAGGCGTGTTGTTTAGCGAATTCTCAGGGCCCTCGCAAAGCTATCAATGCGTTAGTTGCTTTTAGATGCGTTATTTAATAATTCACCTTCCTAAACTCGGGTGCACATTTATGTGACCCAAATCCAAATCTCAACAATGTTAAAATATGTCGAAGACCGCGGGTGCATTTATGTGCCGTGGTTCAAGACGTGTTTTAACAGCATTGCAATATTCCTAAAAATGAATAAAAGCGATTAAAGTAAAATTGAGCATAGGTTCAAAATGTATTAAAACCAGATAATTAAGCCAAATATAGCAGTTGAGCGACCGTGCTACAACCATGAAACTCAGGAATGCATAACACCTTCTCCTGGGTTAACAGAATTCCTTACCCGGATTTCTGGTTCGCGGACTGTTAAATAGAGTCAACTTTTTCCTCTATTCGGGATTTGATCCGGTGACTTGGGACACCATAAATCTCCCAAGTGGTGACTCTGAATCTCTTGATAAATGAATCCTATTTCGATTGTCCTTTAATTGAAAAAAAATCCTTTATTATACCCCTTCCGGGGATGTAGTGCTAAAAGGAGGTGTGACAGCTATGGCCACTCTGCTGGGGAAGGTTGACCCAGAACCACTGGTTTAGGGTTAGAAATTCGAGCTTGGAATAATTGTTATATTGGCTTTATTTATTATCTGACTTTATTACATGTTTGGGCCTAATGTGCAAAATGCTACTTTTTACCGCTTTAATATTATCTAAATTGTATATAGAACTGCTACTAAACCCTTCTCTTCTCATCTCCGGGGATGTGCTCACTGGTTAAGACTCCCTATTCTGTTAGTGTCATACCATAAAATAAGAAAGAGGCTCGGACAAGTTTCTAAGCCGGATGGCCTTTTGGTTCCCGGTACGTAGCCCCCTCCTCGACTTGAGTTGTCTGCTCGAGTATACAAGTCTAGAACAAATACCTAGGTTTTGAACTTAGAATAACTCAGCCTCATGCCGGATCCCTTGAAGGAACGTTTGTTTGCATCATGTGTATTTTGACTTTGGAGACTCAACACAGGGGTTGGGTCTGTCTAAGACAGGTGTACCAAAAATAAAGAGACCATCCTGATGCATCTTACTTGCAACTCGTGCATTTATTTGCTTCGGATCAGCATGTTGACCAGTTTTAAAAAAATGGGAAGAAAGTTGAGAGAAAAATGAGAATAATGAAAAAAATAATAAATTACTTGTTTTGAAAATCAGTATCCAAAATATGCCAAAACTGTGCCAAAATTTCAAAAAAAAAAGAGAAAAAAAAATTATTTTGTTATAAACATTTGTTTTATTTTATTAGAAAAATAGTCGGTCTCATTTTTATCAAAATAGGCAGAACTACGTAAGTTTGATTCTCACCGGATGTGGGATACGTAAGCAACCCCCATCGGGATCAACTATTTTGAAAAATGAAAAATATAATTAGGGGTACATAAAGGTTATTAGTTTTGCCACAAGTAAAGGTGACGTCATTCTTGTCTAAAATAGCCAAACATCCCCAAAGGGGCGCCGAAAGGCCGTTTTGGCAAGAACGCCTATGGTCATTTCTCAAATTTTTAGCCGATTCAGCAAACACAGCCTTAAATCTACTTCATTGAAGTGCTAAAAGGCCGTATTGGCAAAGCCGGACATTCTTATAAATTTTTGAAATAGTGATAAAAACTTTTTGAGTCAAAATAAGTCTTGATTGTATTTTGACTAAAGTCACCCTAATAAATGTGCAGAATGAGCATGAACCGAGAACTACCAATAACAGTCATGGACCGGATCCCTCTAGAGTTGCATATGTGGTGGAATGATCTGGGAGAATCAGGGCAAGATAAGGTTAATCTGCACTTGGGAGGTCTTACTGGGTTTATGAAAAATTGATCCTAGGGGAGATATTGTAAAGGCGTTGGTAACATTCTAGGACCTGGCCCACAACATATTCCGTTTCTCAAATTTTGAGCTCACCCCCACCTTAGAAGAAATAACTGGATATATTGAGGGTCCTAAATTTCCTCTGAGGCACCAGTACATAGTTGCTCCAAGAGCGGTCACCGTGCACAATTTCTTAGACTCACTGAAGATAAGCAGGATGGTCCATGACACAGACTTGGCAACTGGTTTTTGCAATCCACAATTCATATACCAGAGATATGGCCACATAGGGGGTTTTAACAACCCAACAAACAAAATCTGTAGCAAAGGAAACCGCCACAAATGGGAGGAGCATAGATGTTTTGCTTTCATGGTGGTCTTCTTGGGACTTCTGGTGTTTCCTAGAAAAGACGGAAATATTGACATAAAACAAGCTGGGGTTGTCAGCACCTTACTTACCCAGTCCAAAAGCACCCTTGAACCCATGATAGTAGCTGAAATCTTCCGTGCTCTCACGGCCTGCAAAGCCGGAAGAGATTTCTTTGAGGGGTGTAACTTATCACTGCAAATGTGGATGATTGAACACCTATGCCATTGTCCGCAATTCATGAGTTATGGGTCAACAAAGAAAACCTGCATAGAGGAATTCCATACAATGATTGAGAGTATCAGCTTGCCGGAAGGGGTCACCGGATGGATATCACACCTACGTTCCGTCACCGCTAGCCAAATAGAATGGACATTTGGATGGTTGCTTGTAGATGGGATTGTATATGTTCCAGCTATCGGGCCTCACTTCCTCTTGATGGGACTCAGAAGCATCCAACCATATGCACTGTATCGGGTTTTGAGACAACTTGGGAGATGCCAAATAGTGTCGAAAGATGAAGATCTCAGTACCCAAGTAGTCGAGATTGGTCATGATGGCCAGTTTCCTGAAACATCAGTCTGCCAGATTTTGAGCGAGTGTCAATACTTAGCGACAAACACCATGGTACGGGATCGATCCAACGGAGAAGTTTCACCAGGGTACTATGCTTGGTTCCGAAGGGAAATTACATTCGGGAGGCCAGCTAAAAGAACTCACCTTCAAGATTTTGTCAAGTCATCACAAGAACATTGGGATTGGTTAGCCAGAGAAAACAAATACGGGGCCAAAATAGGGATGTTGGAAAAGCAGGTCCAGGACCTCAAGTTCGACAACAGTATCCAGGCAGTAGCGGATAAGGGAGAAAGGAAAAAACTAGCTCAAGAGAATGAAGCCCTCAAAGATCAGATCCAAAAAACGAAGATAGCCGCTCGGAATCCAGAAAGGAGTTGGGCTGACAACAAAATCATGAATGAGCTAAAAACGAAAGCCCTCGAATGTCAAGAGAACCGGGAAAAATCTGAAGCTAGCCTGGCAAGAATCCGGGCAAGATGGACAAAGGGCATGGAAAAGCAGGCAAAGCTTATGCAACAGATAAAGAGGGAGTACGAAGGAATCGTCACCATCCTAAGGGGAAAAATAGTCACTCTCGAGGATGAAATAATCAGACAGGCTATAGATTTGAAAGCAGAAAGGGATCACTGCTATGACTTGATGGCTCGGAGGGAGGAGGAAATGCATCAGTTCCAAAATCAACTCCTTCACGACTCTCATGTGTTAGAAGCCTAGAATCAGCAGATAGGACGGTTGCTTTAGGAAAAAGGAAAGATCAGAGAAAGAATCGAAACATCATGCATTATATTACAATGAAGTGACAAGCGTGCGAGGACATGTCTCGTACCACCTTTTCTGCTGCAGTAATGACTTTCGTCCACCAAATGATGAGGGATCTGGAGATCTTGCAAGGGGATCTTGTATTTAGGCCCGCGACAAGACCGAATGATGTCTCGCGGGCACTAGGAGCCTTAATCTATTCTTGATTCTACTCGAGTCTGCATTGTTTTTGTAGGTTGGTTTTCAAACATGTGTTTCCTGGTAATACATTGGTTTGTTTTTATCAAAGTCTGTCAGTTTTGAGTTTTTTGAGTCAGTTGTAATCAAAAAAATTTCTTTCCATAAAATTTCAAATTCCTAGGAAGAAAAATGTTTATTACTTGCCGGCCAGAACTAAGCTCGGTCTGATTCATGCTGGGTCATGATACGTAGGCAATCTCCATAGGATTCGACCACAACTAAAAAATAGAAGAAAAAAGAAAAAATATGACTGACAATAAAAGGAGAGGTCATGATTAGGAAAGGTCGGGATGACACAAGCAACCGAGCAAATGCATAATAGAAATGGTTAACTGCTAGGTGTATTGCACGCGAAGTGACATTTTTAGCTGTTAAATGCCCTAATGCTAACAGGATGTCCCCATTTTGTTCCCTTTGTTGTCTTTATCGAGCAGAAAGGTGGTTGTTTTGTGGTTTTTAAGGTAACTCATCCATACAACACAAGGTCATATATCAAGGCAGTCATGGCTGGCAAAGGGTTGAGCGTAGGTGTTACTGATCCGTCTAAGGGAATTGTTGAATCTGAGTTGAAAGAAGAGGTTTTGAGGTTGAAAAGACAAATGGCCGAAATATACCAAGCTTGGATCAGTGGGTTTCCTCCACCATCAGTCCCCGATGCCCAACACTATGCTCCAGAACCAATTTTCAAGATCTCGAGTCCATACTCTCACGCTTCTTATTTTGAGCCTCCCGGTGAGACTACAAAGCTTGCTAAGACAATGGAGCAAGATAAGATACCCAGAATGCTGAAAGGTTTGAGATGCCAAAGTTTAATTTGCACGATGGGTGTGGAGATCCGGTAGACCACTTGAGGTTTTATTGCAGTAAAATGAGAAGTGTTGGAGATAAAGATGACTTGTTGATGGCATATTTCAGTAAGAGCTTGACTGGGGCAGCTTTGGATTGGTATAATCGTCAAGATGTCGGTAAGTGGCATACTTGGGATGACATGGCTAAAGATTTTGTGCGACACTTTCAGAACGATACAGACATTGTCCTGGATCACTACTCCATATCTCGGATGGAAAAGAAACCTAAAGAAAGTTTTAAGAAATTTTAGCTCAGATGGAACGAACAAGTTGCTCAGGATAATCTTCTCATGGACAAAAAAGATGTTGTTGAGCCTCTCCAACGACAAGGTCCAGTGGTGGTTCTGGCTAAACGCTCTCAGTCTCCATATCGACCTCGCGGACATCCTTTTAATCCTCCCAACTACTATTTCTCTCTACAGAACTGCTGAAATCATATATCACTTCCCCGATATCCTGTCCACAATGCACCACTATATGCTCCACATCCCCAAGGCCCGCGATGGCCTGTACCACGTCCAAAAATCTATTACCCACCCCCACGAGCCTACCGAAACCCTTCTGGATTACGTTTCCGACCTAATCAAGCATTAAAGAATGAGAGGTTGCAGAGAAAGAAAACCTTCACTCCATTGGGAGAGTCATATGCCAATATGTTCCAGAGGCTACGAAAATTGGACATGTTGAAGCCGATTCAGATAAAAATATCAAACCATCCTCCAAAGAAGCTTGATTTTTCTCAAAGGTGCGCATATTGTTCAGATGCCCTGGGGCATTACATAGAAGAGTGTTGGCATCTGAAGGGAGCAGTTCAAAAGCTTATTGATGCAGGTGACATTACTTTGCAAAATCCAAATGCAACAGATACTAGCCAAAGCTCATTGCCTATTCACAATGAGACACATATGGAGGACATGATTTATGTGGAAAAGGAATATAAGAACTGTTTTGAGATTTTTGGAGGGCCACCGACCGCAAAGCTTTTAGCGCTATCACTCTTGGTTCCGGATGTTGATCATAAGAACGAGCCGGCTAAAGGGACCCAAAAGAATGTCGAATACTTGTGAAGGTTCTAGCATTGTTGATGTTGAACTCAGTAGGTAAGATGCAAAGCTTGGTAATTGGAAAGACACTCCATTTCTTCGTCTGCCGGGGAGGAGTTTTAGTGGTTTATTTTGTTGTCATTTTTATTTTCCAGGTTATTTTCAGGGTTATAATTCGGATATTATCTTGGGATTCAAACCCTTCTATCTTTTTATTTTTCCCAGCTCCTTTGGTCGTAATATCTCATTTAGTGTTGTCTAGGTTTATTCTAAGGGTTGTACCCCAGTTTATTGTGCTTATTTTGTTGTACAAACTCTTTCCCCCATCTGTCAAAAGAAATTATCTATTTTCTATTATTTCTAGTCATCTTCTTTTGTTTAGTTCTCTCCTATTTATAGTTCTTTTTACGATGGTTCTAGTGATATGACATGCACGCATAGTTGTAGGCCTAATCTTAAAGGTTAATCATGAAGCAACTAAGAAGATGAGAGGGGCACTTGAGGGAAATAAGAACAGATTGAGCCTAAACCCTACGAAACTGGGGCAGATAGAACATAAAGAAACATTATGCTTCATGCCGCATCAGTTTGAAATTAAAGGCAAGTTTGCCCAAATTGATAGGGGTTGTTCGTGGTAACAAAGAGTGTTGTCCAACGGTACTTAAAATTGACAAAAAGCGAATGCGTCGATATCAAGTCTAGCACAATCAGAAGATGTTACAAAGGGTTTGTTTAATTGTGTTGTTTGCGCTTGGCATGTTTTGAAAATTGGAATGATGAAGGCATTTTGTTCTGCTATCTAAACACTTTGTCCTTCGTTACCCCTTTGAGCCTTATTTATTTTCTTTCATACCCCTCTTTCGGAACCATCAGTAAAGATTAGAAACACCAGCATGAAAGATAAGTGAAAAAAAAGAAAAAAAAAAGAAAAACAACAAAATAAAGAATAAAATATAAGAAGAAAAAGAAAAGAAAAGAAAAAGCACAACAATAGAGTAGTTTCTATGGTGTGAACTACATTTGACCTGATTCCTTTAAAGATACGTAGGCAGCCTCATGGTTCGGTCGCACAAAAATAAAAATCCAAAAGTCACCCAAGAAAGAAACTGGGGCAGAAGTTGTGGTTGTTGTGAGAAATCTGATTTCGAAAGTTGTAATTTTGAACCCATATTGAATTGTTTTGAGCCGTTGATACCCTTTCTTTCTAACCCTATCCAAAAGCCTATATTATGGTCCAAAGAAAGACCTTCCAATCAGTCTTCGAGAGATTCCAAGTCAAGCGAGTAGAGGTGAATCATATCAGAGGCAACACTCATGTCCAAACAAGGGAAATGAAGAATGAGAGAGTCGTGTTGATGAAAACCCTCACAGGTACCACAAGGCGATGAAAGCTGAGAGAAGTCAAAAATGAGAGAGGCTTGATGGTAAAAACCCTTCGGGCACTACAAGTCGAATAAGGATTGTGAATCAGATTGGATAATTGGAGCATTGAAGTCCAGTTTCATGGTTTAAGGGTACAACAAGAGTTGAACATCAGATTTGCTTGACAGAATAAGCCATAGGTGAATGTCTTGGTCATTAGAGTTGGCATCCACATTTGATAGGTTTTTACTTTGTAGTTTTCTTGTTAGGAATCATCTCTTTCCATTGTCCCCTACTCTGTTCCTTTTGTCTTGTTGAATTCCTCTTCCTGAGTTTGTTTGGTCAGAACAAGTGAGAAATGACTTCAAAATTTTCCACCAGCTTTCCAATTGCACAAAACGGGATTTGGCTAGCACATTAAAGTGGCATAAGTCAGGAAAGAACAACGTGCGCACTGAATGGGTAAATATAAACATGCTTTGGGATTCATCTGAAATACAAAGGTTTGATATATATATCAATTCATGAACAATGCAAGAGATAGAAGGAATTGTGTCTGAACGAAGAAGGGGTATTTTTTTGTGAAAAGGACGATAGAGCAAAAGTTTAGTCCATAAACAAGCAGGGTCTTCAAGTGGCAATCAAAGTTATCATGACAAGTGATGGAAGCAATAGACCTCAAGGCCAGGGCCAGAAATTTAAATCCGGAAAGAACAACGTGCACGCTAAAGTTAGTAACAATCAATATACTTTGGGGATCATGTGAAACACAAAGGTGTGGCAGATGTCGGTTCATGAGCAATGCAACAGATATAGGGTATTGGGTTCGAATGAAGAAGAGGTATTTTTCAGTGATAAAGCTGGCAAAGAAAAGTGGTTAGCCAATAAACAAGCATGGTCTTCAAGTGGAAATCAGTGGTCATGGGAAGTGAAGGAGCAATCGCCCTCAAAGTCAAGGCCACAAACCAACCACCATGTTTAACCTCACAAGTTTTCTTTGTCTGAAACAGGGATGAAAGCTATGTTCATATCAAAGCTTTGAAGCTGGAAATTTTCAGGTGTAATGCGCCAATTCTGGTTACGCAAACGCTATTTAGAATATCGCACATCACACCTAGGAGAAACACTGCCTAGTCTGGGTTTTCAAGTTATATTTTGTTGTAGGAGACGCACTTCCTAAACTGAACTTTTACCCTTAGGAGATGCACTTCCTAGTTTGGATCATATGAGTTTGAGTCACTGAGGTTTTACCCTTAGGAGACGCACTTCCTACTTTAAGTTTTTCAAGTCATATTTTGTGGTAGGAGACTCACTTCCTAAATTGAGATTTTACCCATAGGAGACGCACTTCTTAAGTTGATTTACACCGGTAGGAGACGCACTTCCTAAATGGATAGTTCATTCATAGGAGACACACTTCCTAGTTTGAGTCATTGAAGTTTCACCCATAGGAGACGCACTTCCTGAGTTGATTTTCACCCATAGAAGACGCACTTCCTAAATTGATAGTTCATTCATAGGAGATGCACTTCCTAGTTTGAGTCATTGAAGTTACACCTGTAGGAGACGCACTTCCTAAGTTGATTTTCACCTGTAGGAAACGCACTTCCTAAATTGATAGTTCATTCATAGGAGATGCACTTCCTAGTTTGAGTCATTGAAGTTACACCTGTAGGAGACGCACTTCCTAAGTTGATTTTCACCTGTAGGAAACGCACTTCCTAAATTGATAGTTCATTCATAGGAGACGCACTTCCTAGTTTGAGCCATTGAAGTTTCACCCATAGGAGACACACTTACTAAATTGATATTTCATTCATAGGAGACACACTTCCTAGTTTGAGTCATTGAAGTTTTACCCCTAGGAGACGCATTTATTAGTCTGAGTCTTTCAGAATACACCTGTAGGAGACGCACTTCCTAAATTGAGATTTTACCCATAGGAGACACACTTCCTAAGTTGATTTACACCTGTAAGAGATGCACTTCATAAATTGATAGTTCATTTATAGGAGACACACTTCCTAGTTTGAGTAATTGAAGTTACACCTATAGAAGACGCACTTCCTAAATTGAGAGTTCATTCATAGGATGCGCACTTCCTAGTTTGAGTCATTGAAGTTTCAACCCTAGGAGACGCACTTCCTAGCTTGAGTCATTGAAGTCACACCTGTATGAGATGCACTTACTAAATTGATAGTTCATTCATAGGAGTCGCACTTCCTCGTTTGAGTCATTGAAGTTTCACCCATAGGAGACGCACTTTCTAAATTGATATTTCATTCATAGGACACGCACTTCTTAGTTTGAGTCATCGAAGTTACACATGTGGGAGATGCACTTCCTAAATTGATAGTTCATTCATAGGAGACGCACTTCCTAGTTTGAGTCATCGAAGTTACACCTGTAGGAGACGCACTTCCTAGTCTTGGTCATTTAAATTCACCCTTAGGAGACACACTTCCTAGTTTGGCTCATTCAGGTTTTATTTTAGCAGACGCACTTGTTAGTCAAAGTTTCTTGGTTTTACTCGTAGGAGACGCACATCTTAGTCTAGTATTTGGTTTACTCTCATCATTGCGACAATAGTATATGTGCTTTACAATTTTGCTAACAACTCACAAATCTTCCTAGTGCAAACCGGGGCAGAAGATTTCGTTTGTTTTACTTGTTTTGATTGCAGGAACCCACCCGGAGGAACAAAAGGAAGGCAACAATGGTCAAAAGAAGACGATTCAAGTTTTGAAAGGAAAACAATTCGAGTTTCATAGGAAGAGAAGAAGCAGTTCAGGATCAACAATCAGATATCCGCCTGACGAAAGGGGAGAGCACTTCAAGAATTCAATGCAAGACAGCAACAAAGGAACTTCGAAGGAAATACAAGTCAACAAGGCAACAACAGTAACAAGAGAAAGTTTGAAGGTCTAGATAGGATTTTTGTAATTCATAAATTATAGCTTAGCCTAGCTTCTTTATGGTACAATAAGGGGTCAGCAAGCAGCAGCAGCAGCAACAGTAAACACAGCTTCATGGTTGTCCCAGCTACCAAAATTTTTGAACTACATTGACCTGATTATTTTTTAGCTAAGGATATGTAGGAAACCTTTGAAGCAGAGGTTCGGTCAAATCTTTCAAAAATGCTTCACACGGATTATTCAAAATGGACAAAATCGCTCGTATCCGCTCACTTCGTCTTTGCACGAAAACTCTTCGTGTTTACGGGCAAAGAGGGGCAGCTGTGAGCACGTGATTTTTTCCTCACATGAATTACTCTCACAAAATAAAAAAAAAGGTTTATTTTATTGTGTGAAATTTTTGTGAATTTTTCGTGATACTTTTTCTTCGCATTTGTGCGTGCATGATTGTTGATTAAATTAATAAAAAATACAAAAAAAATATGTTGCAATTGTATCTAAAATTTAAGTAGACATTTTGGAATTAATCAATAATTAATTATTTTACAAAAGAATGAAAATCATAAAAAATGTGTATTTCGCATTTTTCAATGTTTAATGTCAAATTGAAAAGAAAAATAAAATAAGAAAATAAGGAATCAAAATCTTGGGCCAGTTTTAATTAAATTCATTAGCCCAATTGCATTTCTCCGGTCCGAATCCAATTAACACAACCCAATACCTTACCCAACCGGGTCCCCCCCATCATTAAATGAAACGATACCGTTTCAGCGTGGTTGATCTAAGCCGTTCATTCCCTCACGTCCGACGATCCATAGCGAACCCAGCAAAACAACCCATAATTTGACCCGTCTGCATCATAGACCAACCCGGTCTCAAAGAAGTCTAAACGACGTCGTCTTATTTAGTCAAATGATCTGAGCCATTGACCCATTTCGATCAAACGGTCCAGATTCCATACACCAAAAAATATATTAACCTTTTTGATACCCAGCCCCCATTCACACACCCCCTGCCTAGACCCTTCGAGATTGGCTCTCGAGCCTCGCCAGTCTCCGCCTTAGCCCCGTTGCCGTCCGCCGCCTACCATCGCGGCTTCGCTGCCGGAAATCGCCTCCGCCGGCAGAGCAACTTGCAAACCTCACCAAAATTTCACCAGATGATCCCTGTCTTCTCCTCTTTCACCTACTCTAGCCTATTTCCCTAAAAATCAACCTACTTAGAGTAATTCTGGATCTAAGAACTGGAAAAACCTAAAAAATGAGTACGAAACTATTTAGAGATAATTAATGGTTTAGACCTACATGAGTCAATAGCTCTCAATGAGAGCCATTGAATAATGAGGGTTTGACCCATTTTCAAACTGTAACGGCCCGACCCGTCGTTACGGGAGTTACCGCCTCGTTTTTCCCATTTTATACTTCTATATGTTTCATTATATGTGTTTGAAGAATTTGAAGTAATTCGGATAGAGTTCGGTTAGA
>MU761378.1:77734-89660 GCA_026770625.1 Nicotiana glauca | reverse complement strand
TATATATATATATATATATATATATATATATATATATATATATATATATATATATATATATATGCACTCTCATTCTACCTTAGACACGGGCAATAGTTCACAGACACACAAAAAAGCTTTACTCTCGTCTCTCTCTCTGCTACTTGCGATCACTGCTTGACTAGTCGGCTGAAAGCCAAGGATAGGCTGTTGAATCCTTTCTATTTTACCTTCTGTTTCTTCTTCCTTAACTAGTATGCCTCTACTATTCTCATTCAATTAATTTGTGCATTTATCAGCCTATTTACTTCTGTTAAATTTATAAGTTCGTCAGCATGTTAACTTTTGTTTAAATCCATATAATTACCAGCATACTTACCCCTGTTTAATCCATGTGTTTGCTAGCATGACTATTTCTTTCCAATCTATGTGGCTACTTCTGTTCAAACTATATATTCAATAGCAAGTCTGACTATATGTTTCCTAACATGTATATTAATGTTCAATCTATGTGTTTATGTCCACTCCTGGCCAATACATGTGTTTATCATAATAGCATGTTGACTCTTGTTTTCTAATTAGAACTATGTGTTCTGCCTTTAGCAAGTTTTCATGTTTACTTATGTCAAAAATTCTATCTATGTCTTGTCTACTCCCCTACTAAGCATGACCCTCTTATCTGCATACTTTTCTCCCCCAATCCCTATTATCCCTTACATATGGCTGCTTTATTTTCAGCATGCCTTGCTTCTATGTTTGGTCACTTAGTAACAGCCAATAAGCTTAAGTAATCCTATTTCTGAATGTTGCTTGTTTGCCTGGAACCTTTGCCTAGGTTCCAGGAACTGAATGATTTTGTTTACTTCTAATTTTCTGAAAGTCTGAAACTTCTTTTTTGCTCAAAACTATTCTGGCAATTCACTATCACTTCAATTCTTAGAATACTTATGTTCTTCCCCTCTAGTGTGTGTACTGCCTATGACTCCATAAGACTCCTCCGAACTCTGGTACACTGGAGATGGCCCTTCTACACTGCACATAACTATTCCTCTATTTAAAAGGATATTGGTGTGAGCATATCCCGGGTTCCCTGAGGCCCTTGGAGACTTTGACACACCAGGATACCCTTATTGAAAATCATAAGACGATAACATTTGCGACTGTTAGAAGGCCTGGTGCTTCCAGGTTCGCTTTGGGCCTATTTCAGGCTCCCTATATTATAGTTTTATTTCATTATTTAATTTATTTATGGTCTGTAATAATTATCCTTGAAAATAGATATTGGGAAAATTATTAAAAGGGAAGGTATTCATATATGATTTTTGTAAGGGAAATCGGGTAGAAACCATGCCTTTAGGTTTACGGTACTTACTTGCATTAGAAATCATGCCTTAGGTTTACTATGTTTACTTGCTTTAGAAACCATACTTTTAGGATTGTTTGGCATACTAGAAAACATATTATAGGCTCATCACCTCTTTCATCAGGAAATTTTGCTTCTGCATAATCATGATCACCTAGAAATTATGTCATTTAAATTACTGGTATAATCCTGCTTAACAAAAACGTTCATTCGTTATGTGCATTAGAGATCCTGATTTAGGACTATTATTGCATTCGCTTTAAAACTATGTCTACATCGCATAAATCAGTTACTATCCTATTTAAAAGCAATCCCAATACCTAGATATAATGTTCTAGGACGAAAAGTATATAAACCAGCTCTGTAATATTCAACACCTAGAGCAGCATGCCTATATGACTTAATACGTTCAAAATTGTTTGTTCTAAATTGATCCTCATTACATTTTAGATAGCATATTTATAGGGTATCTCCGCGTAGGCAAGCCTATAGGTAATTAAAATCTTATAAAAACTGGAACTATGTTGTGCTTATTCGTGAACTATCCAGATTCAACATATTATAAAATCAGTAGGCCAACTGATTAGGTCTTTAACGATTTGCCTTAACTCAATTCTCTGCTTGTCATGCCTACCTAGATATCATGTTCTATGACCTCTTTGAAACCTTTAAAATTTGTTGTTTAAGACGTGCACTTGTTTGCTCTATTTGTAGAGGTAAAATGTGAGCCTTTTAACTGTTCTATCTTTGGTCCAGTCCTACGTGTTTTATTTTTCACCTAGAATTTTTTCCTTTTAATTACTGTATGAGAGTATAGACTCACCTTAACTAGAAGTCCTAAATACCTCCGGGACTATATAAGTAAAGGGACAGGTAGTGCACACATAAAATACATCTTAAGGTTGCTATAACGCTTTAGGCTATGACCAAGGGGAAGGTATTGGGTAGTAAAGGATATAATGACATGTGCGCTAATGCCACGTGTAACTCCTTTATTTGAGGAAGGCTTACCGGGTATTGTACAGATGTGATCATATAGGCCACAAACCTAGGACTCCCTTCATCTTATTTACATATGTGTGCTTAGACTGCTTATCTATCAAATTTTCTTTATTTTATATGTGTGCTTAGACTACTTATCTGTCAAATTTCCTTTATCTTATATTTGTGCTTAGACTGCTTACTTGTCAAATGTTGTTTATCTTATATGTGTGCTTGGACTGCTTATCTGTCAAATTTCCTTTATCTTATATGTGTGCTTAGACTGCCTATATGCTACATGACTAATTCACATAATTCGAGTTCGGCCGGGGACCCAGCGTTGTGGACCACGAGAGGTGTCTAACACCTTCCCCTCAAGGTTTTTTCGAGCCATTACCCAAGTCTCTTGTAACGCTAACCGGTTTTATGAGTTATCTGCTCTAAGTGTCCTAACATACCTTAAACCGTTAGGTGACGACTTTTCAAATTCCATACCCAATTTCAAAAAGGAAATGAGTTGATCCAATGAATGTCAAAACCTGGACTCCGCGAGGAAAAAGGCGGGTGCGACACTAGTCATGTTTGTTTTAAGGAATTTTGGGTAATTTTGAGAGATCTGTTTAGTCTATGAGTGGGAGGGATCATTGTAATAATGATAAATATGTACATAGTCAAATAAGAATGAGATCACTGTAATCGCCAAAAATTTTCCATTTTCGGCTAGGTCTAGATCTAGATAGATTTTGATCCTCTTTTTGTGTAGCAATCCCAAACAGCGACGCTACTCTATGAACTTGCTAGAATCGAATTTTAGATCTAGAGGAAACTAAAATTTTAACTAAAAATCCCCACAGACGGTGCCAAATTGTTTGACCAAAAGATATCAAAACCCTCTTGATTAAATCAATTAATAATGATGATAAGGTAAAATCTTAGTTAAGGATAATTAATTGTAGATCTGAAATGAATAATATGAATAGAAAAATATAGCTGAGTATAAGCGTTGGCAGTGATTATGGCCAGATTTAATAGCATAAATAGAGATGCCTTAAGTAACATTAAATGGCAATAAAATATAAATAAAGGAAAAGAGTCACCCAATCTTGAGTGAGGCGGATCCTCTTTCATTTGATAAAGATGAATGATAGACAAAGATAAGAACCTTAGGACCCTTTTTGGATCTCATGAAGGTCTGGGATCACAGGTCCTCTAATCTCTTTAAAAAGGAGTGTTTATATGTTTTCTAGAGAGAGAGAGAGAGAGGGAGTCCCCCTTTTGGGAAGTCCTCATCTCCTATTTATAAGGGGGTATCCATAGAAAATTCTAAAAAAGTACAATTAGAGGAAATATTCATTAGAATATTCCCTTTGCGAATTCCAAAGCAAACGAGTTGTTCCATCACTGCCCGAATCGGCCTTATTGATGACTGTCCGACCTCGTCCTGCCCGATCTCGGCCTTATTAATGATTGTCCGACCTCGACCTTATTGATGACTGTCCGACCTCATCCTGTTGTCTCCGCGTACCGAATTTCTTTAATATGATTTTGACCCATTCAAAAGAAATGCAGATTAAGTAGAAGAATTAACCCAAATAGTAACTCTGTCAATCACTTAAACTATAAATAGTCGATTGAGGTATATATATGCATAATTTATGTATTATATATGTATAATTATATATAAGTAATATATAATCTATGTATCTGACTAGAGAAAATGAATAACGAATACGAACGGCTATTTGTGTAAAATAAAAAAAAAACTGAAAAATAAATTCAATAGACAATTAGAAAAATTAGATAGAAGTAAAAATAGGGAGGAAGAAAGATGTGCAGGAAAATGAGGCAGGTACGTTTTGCAAGATGATAAAATATTTTTCTCAATGTCATCATTCTCTAGTCTTTAATTACCTTGAATTGTGAAATCTTTTTATCTCCAAGAAAAGTGTTTTTTTTACTAAAAGGGGAAAACAAAGTTTCTCAATTATAAATACATGTCATTTTTTAGCAATATCAGATTCTTGATATTATTGTCAGTCTAACAATCACAAAATATCGTAAAATATTTTTTCTCGTAATTTTTTTGTAGACCTCGTACGATTATCGTATGTCACAACTTTCATACTAAATCAAGCGTTAGAAAATAATATCAAATGCTAAAATATTACTCTCTCACAAAGATATTTTTCGGTGAAAGCATTTTTGTCCACAACAAAGCAAGGACTGAAGGAAGCATCCGAAGTCT
Source organism: Nicotiana glauca (assembly GCA_026770625.1). Taxonomy (NCBI): domain Eukaryota; kingdom Viridiplantae; phylum Streptophyta; class Magnoliopsida; order Solanales; family Solanaceae; genus Nicotiana; species Nicotiana glauca. Next base: position 85,092 of record MU761378.1, on the reverse strand, counting down.
CAATGAAAGAAGGGCGTTAGTTGGAGGAAGTCAAATCTGAAGCGTCAAGACTCAAAAGTAAAGAAACCTACTTTTGGCAATTGATGAATTGCCACCTTAGCCAATCGTGGCACATCTCCTAAGGTCCAGCATTAATTATGCAATAATGTCCTCCTATCTTTATGTCCACATCTATGTTGCAGAGTATTTATGAAATTATTTAATAATCACGCATCTTTACAAACAAAAAAAAATTTAGTGTTGCGATCCTACCTCTTTTTTTATACACGTAAAAGAATCTGTCTTTTACATGATAAACTTAAAAGAAAAAAAGTTCATATATATTTTTATACTTTCGGATATTGTCTATATTTAACCTCTATTATACTATCCAGCTAAATTTACCCTTATTATTATACTATTCGGCCAAATTTATCCTTACCATTAGTAACAACAACAACACCAACAATAACCCAGTATAATCCCACAGGTGGGGTCTGAGGAGGGTAGTATGTACGCAGACTTTGCCCCTACCCCAGGGGCAGAGAGGCTGTTTCCAGGAGACCCTCAGCTCAAGACAGCAACAAGAGACAAGAGACGATATATTAGTACTATCAATAGACTCATACTAAAATTACATAAAATAGTTTAAAATACATAACATAAAATAACAGAACAACAACAATATAAGAAATACGAAAAAAGATGGAAGGTATACTAATATCTAACCTGCATCAGTAGCTGATCAATAGCCTCCTAAGATTAACTCCTAATTGTCTGGTCTACTCTAGGTCGTTGTGGCAATATCCACAACTTCCTACTACCCTACAACTTTAATGCTCGACCTCCACAATTTCATGTTAAGGGCCATGTCCTCAGTAATCCTTAGATGCGCCATGTCCTGCCTGATCACCTCTCCCCAATACTTCTTAGGCCTCTCTCTACCTCTCCTCATTCCCACCACAGCTAGTCGTTCATACCTTCTTACCGGTTCATCAGTGCTCCTCCTTTGAATGTGCTCGAACTATCTGAGTCTTGCTTCCCGCATCTTTTCCTCCATGGGAGCCACGCCTACCTTCTCTCGAATATCTCCATTCCTAATCATATTCATCCTTGTATGCCCGCACATCCACCTCAACATCCTCATTTCTGCTACTTTCATCTTTTGGATGTGTGAGTTCTTAACCGGCCAACACTCAGTCCCATACAACATGGAAGGCCTAACCACTGCTCTATAAAACTTACTTTTTAGTAACGGTGGCACTTTTTTGTCACACAGGACTCCCGTCGCTAACCTCCACTTCATCCACCCCACCCCTATACGGTGTGTGACATCCTCATCGATCTCCCCGTTCCCATGAATAAATGACCCAAGATACTTGAAACTAACCCTCTTACGGATGACTTGAGAATCAAGCCTTACTTCGGATCCCGCTTCCGTCGGCTCGGCCCCAAATTTGCATTCGAGGTATTCCGTCTTCGTCCTGCTCAACCTGAAACCTTTAGACTCAAGGGCATATCTCCAAACCTCTAGCCTCTCGTTGACGCTGTGTCTTGTCTCGTCAATTAGGACTATGTCGTCAGCAAATAGCATGCACCATGGCACCTCCCCTTGAATATGATGCGTTATGGCATCCATCACCAGGGCAAATAGGAAAGGGCTGAACGCGGACCCTTGGTGCAACCCCGTAACAACCAAAATATGGTCGGAGTTGCCTCCTACTGTCCTAACCCAAGTCTTAGCCCCATCATACATGTTTTTAATCACCCTAATATAGGGTACCGGAACCCCTTTAACCTCTAAACAGTTCCATAAGACCTCCCTAGGAACCCTATCGTACGCTTTCTCTAGATCGATAAACACCATGTGGAGATCTTCTTATTCCTGTATTATTCCACCATCCTCCTAATAAGGTGGATAGCTTATGTGGTAGATCGCCCAGGCATGAACCTGAACTGGTTGTCTGAAATAGACACCGCCATTCGCACTCTCATCTCTATCACTCTCTCTCAGACTTTCATGGTATGACTCAGTAATTTGATACCCCTATAGTTGTTACAGCTCTGGATATCGCCTTTGTTCTTATACAACGGAACTATTGTACTCCACCTCCACTCTTCAGGCATCTTATTAGTCTTGAATATAACATTAAACAACCCCGTAAGCCATTCCAAGCCTGCTCTACCCATACACCTCCACAGTTCAACCGAAATTTCATATGGCCCGGTAGCTCTGCCCCTCCTTATCTTACGCATTACCTCCATGACCTCATCAACTTCAATGTCCCTACAATAACTTAGTTCATGGGGGTTGTCGACATTCCTCAATTCACCTAGTACAATATCCTGATCCCCTTCTTCATTTAGAAGTTTATGAAAGTAGGTCTGCCATCTCCTCCTAATCTGGTCATCCCCCGTCAAAACTTTGCCGTCTTCATCTTTTATGCACCTCACTTGGTCCAGATCCCGAGCCGTCTTCTCTTTCACCTTAGCGAGTTGGAATAACTTCTTCTCCCCGCCTTTGTTCCCTAGTTCCTCATATAGACGAGCAAAAACTGTTGTTTTAGCCTCCGTTACTGCCATCTTCGCCTCCTTCCTAGCTACCTTGTATCTCTCATTGTTCACTCTCTTCTCCTCCTCGCCAGTGCTCCCTACTAACCACAGGTAAGCCGCCTTTTTCGCTTCCACTTTACCTTGAACAATTGCATTCCACCACCAGTCTCCTTTGTGGCCACCAGCGCGGCCCAAAGACATCCCTAGCACCTCTCTCGCTGCCTTCCTTATACAGTCCGCCGTCGTCGACCACATAGTATTTGCGTCCCCATTCCAACTCCAAGCTCCCATTGCCGATAACTTTCCTTCCAACTCTTGAGCTTTATCCTCAATCAAGGCGCCCCACCTAATTCTCGGGCGACCTCGTATTGACCTCTTCTTGCAAGGATCTCACCTGGGATAACTTTGCAATCCTTGCACAACCTTCTGTCGCATCTCCTGAGAAGGAGATAGTCAATCTGAGTCTTCGCCACCGAGCTTTGGTAAGTAACCAAATGCTCCTCCCGCTTCGGGAAACTTGAGTTCGCAATCACTAGATCGAATGTCCTGGCAAAGTCTAACAGCGAAGTGCCCCCTCCGTCCCGCTCCCCGAAACCAAAGCCACCATGAACTTCAGTATAACCACCTGCAGACGGCCCAATATGACCATTAAAATCTCCTCCTATGAATAACCTCTTGGAAGGCGGAATACTACGAACAATGTTATCCAACCCCTCACAAAAGCGCCATTTAATCTCTTCATCCAAGCCTACTTGTGGCGCGTACGCGCTAATTACATTTAAAGTACACTCACCCACCACCAATTTAATAGTCATTAGTCTATCATTCACCCGCCTGACCTCTACTACCGACTCTCTAAGATGGCTATCTACCATGGTACCCACTTCATTCTTACCTCTCAGGACTCCAGAGTACCACAACTTATACCCATCCGCGTTTCTCGCCCTCAATCCGACCCACCTAGTCTCCTGGACACACGCTATATTAATCTTCCTCTTTTGAAGGATCTTCGCCAACTCTATAGACTTACTCGTTAGCGAACCTATGTTCCATGACCTAATTCTCAACCTATAGGCTCCCTTGCCCCTCTACCTCCCCTACCTCCCGTCCCACACCTTGACCCCGGCCCCACACTCTGCCCTACCAGAGGACATGCCCTTAGTCTATCATTCTAGACTGCAGCCACTACACCTACGACAAATCTAAAGAAGATTCACTAGTGCACAACGAACAACGAATCAAACTAGAGGAAACAAGTTACTACAAGTACACTATTTGAATGATTGAACTATTATGGACGAAAGTAACATTAATTTAGCTAACACCAAAAGGGAAATAGTAGAAAGGGAGGTACCAACTCCCAAGAACCAAACCTGTGTTGATTTGTTGTACTCGATGCAGTTGTACGCTCACGCACCTCTTCCCACCGCTCTCTGCTGACGCTCGTTCAGGTTGCTCTTCTTTGCTAGTGCTCGTGCGCCCACCTTCTGATTAATAACTTCGAGAATTTCTCTGAAAACACAGAAAATAGCACGACCCAAAAAAACAAACAGGGCTATCACCGCTACAACTGGTGTAGTCCTGACAGTAGTAGGGGAAATGTAGGGATATAGTAGAAAACTACACCCAAAAACCTGAAGTACCTTAAATGGTAATTAAAAACAAAATCTTAATCTAGAAATGGACCGTAATTGCCACTAATTGATATCCAAATAGACTACAGATCCAAAAATTGAAAAGGTATATGAAAAATAGATAAAATTGTGAAAATTTTCACGGACAGAGATAAGTAAATTTGCGATTATACCAAACAAAGAGGGAAAATTTTGAAATCCACACTGCAAAGAAAAAAGCCCAAATCAGAAATTTGACTTAATCATACGGAGGAAAAAAAACTACAAAATCAATAAATCCAATTAAATTCAGATCATATCCGAATACAACATCAAATGATAACAACACATTCGACCCGCATACAAAAAGTCAAACTGTCAACACAATCAATCACTTTTACACACTATTAAAATCAAATCGAGCATACCCAGAATCCAAATCAGATAGAAAAATAAAATATTACTATAAAAATCAAATCTTATAGATCTAATGGGTGTAGGTGTTTGTTTTACGTTATATCAAGGTACAAAGTTACAAAGGGATAAATGTAGAAATTGAAACGTGCAGCTCACCACAGCTGTGAAATGGGCGGACGATCGCCGGAGTTCAATTCCGCGGATCGCCGGTAATTTAAGTACAAGAAAAGACGTTAAAGAAAAATTAGAAGATACCTGAAGCCGATGGAATGAGGAGATAAAAAGAGTTATTAGAGCTAATCTCAACCTGTCTCTGTTGAGATTCAGGTGACCCAGAATTTCAAAAATCATTTTAATTAAGTCATTTATTCTTCTTCATGATCTACTATTTCCAAAAAATTAATGTTTACCTGCTTTCTTAATTGAAAAACAATAAGAGAAAGAAATATTAAAATAATACAACTATTAGTATGCAAAGTATAGTAACTTGAAGAATATAAATTAAGTAGTTTGTCTAAATTCCCAAAGTATTTATAATATCCCAACTTTAATAAATTTCTTGCACCAAGGTACGGAGACTTTGCAAGTATTAGTGATAGAAGTTGAAGTTCCTTGGTGACCATACATTATCAAATTCAACGTTGTTTTAATCAAAGTCTATGCATTATGCACTCTTAAATTTGTCAATCAAATCTATACTAACCAAACAATAACAAAATATATCTGAATATACATGTACATATATGTGATCAGCTACATATAATACACAATAAATAGACCCATTGAATTCTACGGTATGTATATAAATAAATAAAATTTTAAACCAACTCCAAACCATTATCTCAATAAGAGAAGTGAGTGCGTTGGTAATTAAAAATATACATGGATAATTTGTATAGTCGAGTACCTTTAGCATTCACATCAATTGTAATTTCTGAAATAGTGGAGCAAGAAGAACAACAAGTAATTTAAATAAAAGGAAATTAGGAGGTTTTGGATTGCTTAACGATCCATGGGTAATTTTTAAAAGTTTGCTGATGGTAGGGGTAAAATTTGGCCGAACAGCATAACAGAGATTAAGTGTAGACAATATCCGAAAATAAAAAGATATAATTGGCTTTTTTTCTAAAATAAAAAGATTAATTTCTTAAATTATAAATTGTAAAAGATCATAACGTACGAATAACACTTCCATTTCAAGACTTTGATCTTTCTAGAAGGCTTCATTCTCTTAAGAGTGTTTTATGTTTTATACGTAGATTATTTTTCTTTTTCCTTATCACTGCATGTCCAAAAATTTAAGAATGTAGGAGAAAACTATGGATGTTTCTTATTTGAAATTAAAAATACATTTAATAGATTAAAATAACTATTTGAATTTTGTGATATTAAACATATCATGTCATTCAATAAGATACTTTCTTTTAGGAATAAAAGGGAACCTATGGAATTAGGGACTCATTAAATATAGACAGGTTATATTTTTATGAAACATGTCAAAAATGAAGTTAAACATGTAAAATCACTTATTATTAATTGAATGAATAATTAATTTACAAAACCCAGAAAAAGAAAAATGAGCGGAGAGAGAGCGAGAGACTAACAGTCTGTTAATCAGTTTATTGTTTGAAAAAAAAAATTCTCAAAAGTGCTTTTTTCGGAAATAATTTTGGTGAGAAACAGTTTGTAATTTTGTATTTGACATTAATTTGAAAGACACGCCTAAATTAGTGTTTGACAAACTTTTAGAAAGTACTTTTAAGTATATTTCTTATAAAGTACTTTTTAAAAAAATGCTTTTGGAAAAAAATCACTTTTTTCTTCTAAAAGCTTGATCAAACACTTTAGATGTGTTTGGTACGTAGGAAAATATTTTCCACGGAAAATGTTTTCCTAGAAAATGTTTTCATGGAAAATGAGTGATTCTATCACTTATTTTCTCTTGTTTGGTTGGTAAGTGGAAAATATTTTCTATTGTTTGGTTAGAGAGTAGAAAATATATATTTTTTTTTTTGAAAAATATTTTTTATGCAACTTTCCTTACCCCTTCCCCTCCCACCTCCCCCCACCCCTTCCCGAAATCTCTAAAAATTGACACAATCTAAAATCACTTATTATTAATTGAATGAATAATTAATTTACAAAACCCAGAAAAAGAAAAATGAGAGGAGAAAGAGCGAGAGACTAACAGTCTGTTAATCAGTTTATTTTTTTAAAAAAAATTTTGCAAAAGTGCTTTTTTCGGAAGTAATTTTGGTGAGAAACAGTTTGTAATTTTGTATTTGACATTAATTTGAAAGACACTTCTGAGCCTAAACTAGTGTTTGACAAACTTTTAGAAAGTACTTCTAAGTATATTTTATAAAGTACTTTTCAAAAAAATGCTTTTGGAAAAAAAATCACTTTTTTCTTCTAAAAGCTTGATCAAACACTTTGGGTGTGTTTGGTATGAAGGAAAATGTTTTCCTAGAAAATGTTTTCATGGAAAATGAGTGATTTTATCACTTATTTTCTCTTGTTTGGTTGGTAAATGAAAAATATTTTTCGGAAAATATTTTTTATTGTTTGGTTAGAGAGTAAAAAATATATTTTTTTTGGAAAATATTTGTTATGCAACTCTACTCATCCCTCCCCCTCCCACCTCCCCTCCCCCCTTCCCGAAATCTCTAAAAATTGACATAATCTAAAGAAACTAATGTGATGCTTTACTTTTTAAAGCCAAAAACCACGTATTTTCGAACCCGTAAACTTTATAATTTCTAAACCCGTAAACTTCCAAACACATAAACCTCCGAA
>MU761378.1:46595-77330 GCA_026770625.1 Nicotiana glauca | reverse complement strand
GGGGGGAGGGGGGATGGATGGTGCAGAAAAATACAAAAATAAAAATTTGAAATTGTAAAAAAAAATTTAAGGTAAAAAAAATATTTTTTTGCAGGGGGGATGGAGGGGTACTAGGGTGGATGGTAACGGAAAAACTGAAATTTAAAAAAAAAAATTTGGAGAGGGGGTGTGGTGAATTGGTGAGGGTGAGGAAGATTGAGAAGGAGCTTTGGAAAATGTTTTCCCTTCTTTTGATAAGGAAAACATTTTCCTCCAATCGAAGGAAAATGAATTGATAAGGAAAATATTTTCCAAAACATTTAAACCAACCAAACATGGAAAAATTGAAAAACATTTTCCAAAATATATTTTCCTTCGTATCAAACACACCCTTTAACTTTAAAAGAAAAGCAATATTTATTTTTTGAAAAAGACAAAAAAGATATTTTTAATCTTGGAGAAGTTTAGACCTAATATACATAACGGTCCAATGAAATTAATCAGCTTTTGTGTACTTTCTTGATGGGAACAATGCTCAGCAAGGTCAAAATCCTTGAAATAATTGTCAGCAAATTCCTGTGGCAAGATTTGTACTTAGAAACTGGTTTTGCAAAGATCCTCGAGGGACCCAACTTATAAATATAGCTAGCTTAATTTTCAATTTCTTTACTTCATGATATATATTGGGTGGAAAACTAGTTTTCACTCAAATACTTAAGTTTTGTGATTTTTTCGGGCAGAATAGCCTAAATGATACTTGTATTTGTGTTACTTTGTCATGTCGGTCCCCAAATTTACTATTTTATCAATTGAACACTTACACTCGTTCAAATCGTGTATAATAAACACTTATCACAGGAGGCTACCAGTGCGTGTAATGCAATCTCTTACACGAGGACGTCACATCATTACTAGTGCCACATAGGAAAATAAACTATTAAAAAATAGGACTGGCCACCCAAATCTAATATTTTTTGTCATTTTACACCTCATGGATTATTCCACAGCATTGGTTATTTTCTCAAGAAGTATTTTTTTTTAAAAAAAAATTGATGAAAAATCCAAAATGCCTCAATAAACAACCTCATAGCCACCATTACAACATCTTTCTTTATCTGACCACCATGAACCATTCCTAACCTCTAGCAAAGATTATCCTTTCAAAATCCCATCCAGCAATAGAAGATTTCCTAAGGGAGGCACTAACACCGAAGCGCCCAAGCGCACACAAGTGCTGCAAATCTTCACAAAAAAGCAAAACTCCAGATATGGAAGAACATAAACCAAAAATTAGAAGCCGTTGGCGTAGTGAACGCCCAAAGATACAGACTCATTAGCGGTGAATTGTAACCTTGATACACCAAGTTATTTCACCCAACCTAACCAAAACAAGTGTAATGGAAAAACAGTAACGAGACAGAGCCAAGAGGATGTTCGCTCGAGGATATGAGTTTCGCCGAAAAGTGTACAAATACCATCAGTAAGGGCCACCAGACAAATTATTTTGATGTGGCCAGTTCCAAATAACGAAACACAGCAACAATAACCAAAATAGATCCGTTCATTAACCTAAAGAGTCGTGGTATCTATGACGCTACTACTACGACTAGGACACTGGAGCAGAGTCGTAGGAGGAACGAAACTCGCGGAAACTCTAATTAGTTGGGTTTTGATTAAAAAAAGAAATAAGAAATGTAAAAGATTCTTTTTTTAGAGAAATAGAGAAAATAGTATATTTCTGCCTTATTTTGTGATTTTGAAGGCTCATCCATTGTTTACAGTAGTGTGGAGGGAAAAAAAGGGATTATGGGTGAGAAGAAAGGTACGAGAAACTGAGAAAGAGAAGAAAATCGGGAGGGGGTGGTAATTTCGATTAACTTATTAACTTTACTTTTTTTTTAGTTTAATTCATTTTTAATCAAAATCACTACTATCACTCTCTTTACACGCGTGTGTTACACATAATTTGTCCACCTCAGCTATGTCAATGCCACATAAGCTCGGTCAATGATCAGAAGGATTTAGAAAATTAGTTTTGAACGAGTGTAAGTATTCAATTAGCAAAATAATAAGTTTGAGGACCGGCATGACAAAGTGGCACAAATATAAGTGCCATTTCGGCTATCCTACCTTTTTCTAAGTAAAGTTCACGTCCATATACTTTGCTCACACTTTGTTTTCACTTTTAATCCTAATATTACTCATTTTTTCCTGACTCAACCAAATAAATTTTATCTAAAAGCCTACTTAAATTTTTATACTTGAACTTCTGAATAACATCAAAATATTCTAGTGTCGGTTTTCCTTTACAGCTTGTTTGGATGGTTGTTACATATCATTTCAAAATGTATAATATTGTATTGTAATGTATTGTATTTTGATGAATACAATTGTAGAAAATAAAATTACGTTGAGAAAATAAAGCCAAGACCAAAAAATATTGCAAAGTTCATAGTATTTTCTTTCAAACATTTGAGTATTACCATCTCTATGGATCCTCTTATTCTTCTTTACAATAGTAAATATATTCAAGGGTCATTGAGCTTGATCTTGAATATGTAGTTGTCGCCACGAAAGATGATCTTGTTCTTGAGCTTTAGCTTGATTGCTTGAACTTGAACTTAATTTGTTCTTCATTCTTGAGCTTGAACTTGATTTGTTCTTCGTTCTTGAGCTTGAACATGATTGATTGAAGCTTAAAACTTGTGAAGGAATTTGAAGTGTTTGATCCATGAGCTCTCTCTTGCTTCTTGTTATAACTTATGGTGTCTTTTCTGAGTTACGAAGACCCCTATTAATAGTTGCGGGAGTGAAGGGTTATCATAAGAACAAACTGTTTCCGACCGATCAAATCGAAGTGTGACAAGGCCGCATTTCATTGGCCAGAACATGTCACTTGCACACGTGATGCGATTTCATTAGCCTTTTAATTTGACTTGGCATGCCTTGTCATTTTTATGCGTGGCACCAAACTGGGCCTCTAGGAAGATGACATGTTGGGCCTAATGAAGTGGGCTTATCATTTAATTTTTGTCCAATTGAATGGACTAGCCCAATACATATATTGAATTTAAAAAAATTAACCCAATTTACCAGCTGTTGGGTTTGTTATTTAATAAATAATAACAAAAGAGGTGTGAATGGAAAATTGTGAAAAAAGAAATGGAGGGATGACCCGCGACCCGGTCCGGTCTAACCCGTATTTCTTTCCCGGATTAATTTAAATTCGTTTTAAATTTTTCGCAAAAATTCCAACAGCCATGGCTGTTCTGAAACAGTGTAACACCTGTTCTAACAACCATGTCTATTCTGAAAGGTTGCAAACCTCTTCAGAGGGTCACACCTATTCCAACAACCATGACTATTCTGAAAGGTTGCAAACCTCTTCAGAGGGTCACACCTGTTCCAACAGCCATGACTGTTCTGAAAGGTTGCAAACCTCTTCAGAGAGTCACGCCTGTTCCAACAGTCATGACTATTCTGAAAGGTTGCAAACCTCTTCAGAAACATCACCTAGTTGGCTATAAATAGACCTTCAAATCCCAGAATATTTACTTACGAAATTTTTTGATTATCTTCTTCTTCTGCACTAAAATTCCAGCGTGTTTTGCTGCAATCGAGTGGTTCGCTGATCATCGATGTTTTTGGTACCAACACTCCGGTGAGTTAAATCGTTCTATCCTGGGAGGATATATTCCATAACCTCGGGTACTTGAGGGGAATAATTTCCTTAAGGACACACTGTGTATTCAGTAGACTCGATTTGTTCCTTCAACGTTTCAAACATTATTTTGAAGTTCGAATATTATTTTTCAGAATTATTTCTACTAACTTTCTATTTTATTTTTCAGAAAGATTACTGTTTNACCAAAACCAATCCAAATCAACTCTAACACACCAAATACTGATAATGAAACATGAAGAAGCATAAAATAGGGGAAACGGGGCGGTAACTCCTGAGACGACGGGTCGGGTCGTCACAGGTTGCAAACCTCTTCAGAGGGTCACACCTATTCCAACAACCATGACTATTCTGAAAGGTTGCAAACCTCTTCAGAGGGTCACACCTGTTCCAACAGCCATGACTGTTCTGAAAGGTTGCAAACCTCTTCAGAGAGTCACGCCTGTTCCAACAGTCATGACTATTCTGAAAGGTTGCAAACCTCTTCAGAAACATCACCTAGTTGGCTATAAATAGACCTTCAAATCCCAGAATATTTACTTACGAAATTTTTTGATTATCTTCTTCTTCTGCACTAAAATTCCAGCGTGTTTTGCTGCAATCGAGTGGTTCGCTGATCATCGATGTTTTTGGTACCAACACTCCGGTGAGTTAAATCGTTCTATCCTGGGAGGATATATTCCATAACCTCGGGTACTTGAGGGGAATAATTTCCTTAAGGACACACTGTGTATTCAGTAGACTCGATTTGTTCCTTCAACGTTTCAAACATTATTTTGAAGTTCGAATATTATTTTTCAGAATTATTTCTACTAACTTTCTATTTTATTTTTCAGAAAGATTACTGTTTTATTTACTTACAGCAATACAGATAAATAACAATCTTAAGAAAATTATAGAGAATTAAAATTCGATGATCGACAGAGGGAAAGACAATGTTTGGAATCCTCGGATAAACTGCTGAAGGTTAAAAGTTTTCATTGGTATTTGTTTCTAAGCCGTTATATTGGGATTACAATGTCGTATGAATTATGAAATATTCTAACATGTAGGTCTGGACGTTTGGATTCACTGGTTTGTGTATACATTCCAGTGAATTGAAGAGAAGCCAAATCAGATTCAAAGTTGGTTCACAACTATTAGTATATTATTCAACTTTCCAAGGCCATGAAGATGTGCCAATTTTATTTTTATTTTGGAAAGTTGGTACTACTTTAAGAGAAGTACTTACTGATACTAATTGTTGAAAGTGATTAATCTCACTTGGCTAACTGCTTATGTATTTTCTTAATGCTTGTGATGTGGAGAAAATAATTCAGTTGGCTGAAAGTCGCCATTGAGTCTGCAAAAGAAACGGCTTGAATATATGTTGGAAAACGCAAAGGCCTCTAATTGACTCATGCGTGAGACAAGGAATATATTCCCTCGCTTGATTGAAAATTGCATCATTAACAATTTGGAGGTTAATTTCGGTATTTTCATTTAAGCAATTTATTCTTTGTCAATTCATTTTATTGAATCGGTGCTTCCTTTCTTCAACATTCAAATATGGAGTATGAATATTGGAGATCAAGTGAAGGTCACATTAACAATTGGATCACAAATCACNTTTCTACTAACTTTCTATTTTATTTTTCAGAAAGATTACTGTTTTATTTACTTACAGCAATACAGATAAATAACAATCTTAAGAAAATTATAGAGAATTAAAATTCGATGATCGACAGAGGGAAAGACAATGTTTGGAATCCTCGGATAAACTGCTGAAGGTTAAAAGTTTTCATTGGTATTTGTTTCTAAGCCGTTATATTGGGATTACAATGTCGTATGAATTATGAAATATTCTAACATGTAGGTCTGGACGTTTGGATTCACTGGTTTGTGTATACATTCCAGTGAATTGAAGAGAAGCCAAATCAGATTCAAAGTTGGTTCACAACTATTAGTATATTATTCAACTTTCCAAGGCCATGAAGATGTGCCAATTTTATTTTTATTTTGGAAAGTTGGTACTACTTTAAGAGAAGTACTTACTGATACTAATTGTTGAAAGTGATTAATCTCACTTGGCTAACTGCTTATGTATTTTCTTAATGCTTGTGATGTGGAGAAAATAATTCAGTTGGCTGAAAGTCGCCATTGAGTCTGCAAAAGAAACGGCTTGAATATATGTTGGAAAACGCAAAGGCCTCTAATTGACTCATGCGTGAGACAAGGAATATATTCCCTCGCTTGATTGAAAATTGCATCATTAACAATTTGGAGGTTAATTTCGGTATTTCCATTTAAGCAATTTATTCTTTGTCAATTCATTTTGTTGAATCGGTGCTTCCTTTCTTCAACATTCAAAGATGGAGTATGAATATTGGAGATCAAGTGAAGGTCACAATAACAATTGGATCACAAACCGCAATAATTCTTTGGGGGAAATAAAATTAAACATGAAAGGGTACAAAAGCAAAGGTTGTGCCTCTTTAGAAAAGTAGAAGGACTCGGATTTTAATATGGCGTAAGTGGCCAAATTCAAATGAGCGAGTTAAGAAGAAAGTGAGAATATTTCGATTTCTACTTTCTTTACTCTAGTTATTTTTTATTTCCTATCCTTTGTGGTTTATGATATCTTGCTTCTATAAATGATAGAGTAGAATTATGGGATGATCCCATATTTAAAATCTAAAATTATATGCATGATTAGAAATAATATATAATTACAGTTAATTTTGTTATTTCTTTGACCAAATAAAAGACTATTATTAGTTGCTATAAAATTTGGTAGCATGCATGGTATTTCAAGAAAGTCAGACATGAATTAGGCTTACACTAAATACTTGAAAGTATTCTTGAGATAATCAAAAGTGTTGTACTGGTTTAGTTGGAAAGCCATTTAAAAGAAAATTTAAAATCACTGTGATTTTGTACTGCCGTTATGGAGATTAAAATCTTCGTAATTTTCTACTCGTTCTAAGATTAAAGTCTTTGTGACTTTCTACTCATTTGACGGAGATTAAAATATTTTGGAGATTAAAATCTTAGTGATTTTTTACTCCAATTTATTATTCGGTTTGAAGATTAAAAACTTCACCGTTTATTAAATTTGTTTGTTTTCACATATTATTCGGTTTGAAGATTAAAAATTTTACCGTTTATTTGATCTAGTTGTATTAGATGTTACTCGATTTGAAGATTAAAAACTTTACTATTTATTAATTTTGAATGTGTCATATTGGTTTGAAGATTAAAAACTTCACCATTTATTAATTCTGGCTATGTAGTGACACAAACAACAATTCTTGTGGTTGGCTCAACAATGTAATAGGGGCGTTGAATATGAATCTCCGTTTGCAGAAATATGTTCGGAATATGAAATTATCCATCAAACTACTGCACCTTACATACCTCAATCCAATGGAATTGCAGAAAGGAAAAATCGGACATTAAAAGAAATGATGAATTCTTTATTAATAAGTTCCGGATTACCGCAAAGTTTGTGGGGGGAAGATATCCTTACAGCTAATCGAATACTCAACAGAGTACCCCACAACAAAACGCAATCTGTTCCATATGAAAAATGGAAAGGAAAAAAACCCAACTTGAAATATTTCAAAGTGTGGGGGTATCTAGCAAAGGTATAGGTTCCTTTACCTAAAAGGGTTATAATTGGACCAAAAATAGTAGATTGCATTTTTATTGGATATGCTACAAATAGTAAAGCATGTCGATTTTTGGTTCATAAATCTGATAATCCCCAGAAACATGTTAATACGGTAATGAAATCAGATAATGCTGAATTCTTTGAAAGCATTTATCCGTATAAAATTGAAAGCGAGTCGTTAAGTGAAAGACCTAAACTACCTCGGGAAGAACCAAAGGAAAATACTCCAAGTATGAAGATCCACGGCGTAGAAAACGTCAAAGAACATCTACTTCCTTTGGACTAGATTTTGTGACATTCTTGCTTGAAAATGAGCCTCAAACTTTTAAAGCAGCTATGTCGTCTTCTGATTCAGCATTTTGGAAAGAGGCAGTCAATAGTGAGATTCAATCAATTTTGGATAATCATATATGAGAATTGGTTGATCTTCCTCCAGGAAATAAGCCTTTAGGTTCGAAATGGATCTTTAAACGGAAAATTAAAGCTGATGGCACTATTGACAAATATAAGGCAAGACTTTTTGTCAAAGGTTATCGACAAAAGGAAGGCCTTGATTACTTTGAAACTTACTCTTCAGTAACAAGGATAACATCTATTAGGGTGTTAGTGGCACTAGCGGCCGTGTATGGTCTTGAAATCTATCAAATGGATGTTAAAACAACTTTCTTAAATGGAGAATTGGAGGAAGAAATTTACATGGAACAACCTGAGGGTTTTGTGGTTCCTGGTAAAGAAAAGAAAGTGTGAAAACTTGTTAAGTCACTTTATGGACTTAAACAATAACCCAAACAATGGCATGCAAAATTTGACGAAACAATATTGGCAAATAGATTTAAAATCAACGAGTGCGACAAATGTATTTACATTAAAAATACTGCAGGTCATGAAATCATTGTTTATTTATATGTTGATGACATGTTGATAATAAACAAAAGTATGGCAGATATAAATGCTAAAAAGCGCATGTTGGCTAGCAAATTCGACATGAAAGACTTAGGAGTTGCTGATGTGATCTTAGGAATCAGAATTCGCAAGACTTCACAAGGTCTAGCATTATCAGAGTCTCACTACATTGAAAAGGTACTTGACAAGTTCAAGTATTTGGATTTCAAAATTAACAAGACTACAGTTGACGTGAGTTATGCACTTCAAAAGAATGAAGGTGAAAGTGACTCACAACTGGACTATGCAAGAGTATTGGGAAGTTTGATGTATATCATGAATTGTACGCGACCAGATATAGCATGTGCTATTAGCAAACTGAGTCGGTTTACAAGTAATCCCAATCAAATACATTGGATGGCAATGAAACGAGTTTTGGGATATCTGAAACATATCCAAAATTATGCTTTGCATTATAACAAATATCCTTCCATGATCGAGGGATATAGTGATGCAAATTGGATCACCGAATCATCTAAAGTTAAATCCACGAGTGGATATGTTTTCACAATTGGGGGTGGAGCAGTATCTTGAAAATCATCCAAATAAATGTGCATCGCCTGTTCTACAATGGAATCTGAATTCATAGCTTTAGGTAAGGCCGGTGAGGAAGCTGAATGGATTCGAAATTTCTTGGAAGATATTCAATTTTAGCCAAACCTTTGGCACCTATATGTATACATTGTGATAGTCAAGCGGCAATAGGTAGGGCAGGGAGCGTTATGTATAACGGAAAATCTCGTCATATCCGACGGAGACACAATACCGTTAGACAACTACTCTCTAGTGGTGTTATCACAATTGACTACGTAAAGTCAAGAGATAGCGTGTCGGATTACAAAAGGCCTATCTAGAGAGGCAGTTGAAAGATCATCAAAGGGAATAGGGTTAAAGGCCTAGGACAAGTCATCATGGCGGTAACTATACCTAGCAGACTGGAGATCCCAAGAGCTAGGTTCAAAGAGATCAAACAAAGTTATGAATGACAGTTCAACATTATCAACTAACTCAAGCCATTCTCGTGATGAAGACAATGTTCAAAAATGAGGTAAAGCATTAAGGCTTTTTGATGAGTCAATAAAGCTTAAAGTTTTTTAATGATTTGCTAAGTCTGGCAGGATATAACCAGATAGTGTGTCTTTAAGATTACACGTTTAGAAATCACCTATGTGAGTGAGAAGTGTAAGCCGCTTCAAGGAGAATGAAAGTAAAGGCCCATTCTCTAAGCACTCATGAAACCGGGCGGTGTTCATGGTTGAAACGAATACAACCGCGAGAACCATAGATGGTTAAAGATTGATTGTGTGACTTATGTTGTCTAGGTATACAACAAAGCTCGACAGTACAAAGATATCAAATCTACCGATTGACCGAGTATATCCGATATAAGTTCACTACGGAAAGTTCAAAGGGAAACCTACTTATCCAGATGCAATCAATTCTTGTTTGTAAAACACACACATGTCTGTGCATTTCTTTAAGTTTATAGCCATTCCCCATTCATGTGAGGGATTGTTGGGTTTGTTATTTAATAAATAATAACAAAAGAGGTGTAAATAAAAAATGGTAGGAAAAGAAATGGAGGGATGACCCGCGACCCGGCCCGGTCTTGCCCGTTTTTCTTTTCCGAATTAATTTAAATTCGTTTTAAATTTCCCGCAAAAATTTTCAACAGCCATGGCTGTTCTGAAACGATGTCACACCTGTTCCAACAGCCATGACTATTCTTAAAGGTTGCAAATCTCTTCAGAGGGTCACACCTATTCCAACAACCATGACTATTATGAAAGGTTACAAACCTCTTCAGAGGGTCACACCTATTCCAACAGCTATGACTGTTCTGAAAGGTTGCAAACCTCTTCAGAGGGTCACACATGTTCCAACAGTCATGACTATTCTGAAAGGTTGCAAACCTCTTCAGAAACATCACCTAGTTGGCTATAAATTGACCTTCAAATCCCAAAATATTTTCTTATGAAATTTTCTGATTATCTTCTTCTTCTTCTGCACTAAAATTCCAGTGTGTTTTGCTGCCATCGAGTGGTTCGCTGATCATCAGCGTTTTTGGTGCCAACACTCCGGTGAGTTAAATCGTTCTATCCTGGGAGGATATATTCCATAACCTCGGGTACTTGAGGGGAATCATTTCCTTAAGGACACACTGTGTATTCAGTGTGCTCGATTTGTTACTTCAACGTTTCAAAAATTATTTTGAAGTTCGAATATTATTTTTCAGAATTGTTTCTACTAACTTTCTGTTTTATTTTTCAGAAAGATTACTGTTTTATTTACTTACAGCAATACAGATAAATAACACTGGCCACAATATTTGTTTGGACTATTGTCTTGAATTTAGCATAGTCCAAATTATTTTATGTATTTTAATTCGATAAAATTTAAATACTTACAAATTTCCAACTTCAAAACTTGTCGGGGTATAAAAAAAACTTGTTAATCCTCAAAGATTGTCCTTGAAGTAAGACAAAAGACTTTTAATTGTCTTCTTGCAATTGCTCTAAGAGAGTTTGATTGATTATAAAATCAAAGGATTAATAGTCTTATTTCAAGGTTTAAAGCCTCAATTAAAGTCAATACATATTTGGCCCCACGTGAAAGTATCTCATGATATTAACTATTTCTGAACTTAATTTATAGAAGACTAATAAGAAACAGAAGTTGAACTCATCTTATTCATATATCCAATTCCACGTAACTATCTTCCAAATTGATGCCTAATTCCATGGAATTTGAATTCGTATGGACTCGTAAAGATAGATTCCAGAGACTTTGAGTTTCAATCGGACTGTAATTCTCTCAACAGTGTCCAATCTAATAAACACAAATCCTTATTTTAAGGAGATCAAATCGTAGGGTCTCTATTGAATCCACGCCTATATATAAATACTGAGCAACATCTATTTTTCGCGTCATGGTTTATAAGCAAAGGCAGTCTCGACACGGCTCTTCTCAGGTAATGCTCGTCCTTTTCCTTCTTCCTCTTTTTTTCTGCCTTTTGTTGTTGTTGTTGTTGTAGGCAATGGAGATATCTTCATCAACAAGGTTAGACGCACATAGAAGGAAAATTAGTGGCAAAAAATAAAAGGACAAATTCTTAATAGTATATAAAAGTATCAAATCCATAACAACATATAGAAGGATTAAATCCGTGAAGGGGCCAACTTAAGGTAAAAATTAAAGGGACTTAAATATCCACCTTCATATTAAAAAAATTATAATTCCTTTTAAGGACAAACCTAAAATGAGGTCAACTTAAGGTGCAAAGGGACTTCAACGTCCATCTTAAGATTGAAAAATTATAGTTTCTTTTAAGGACAAACCTACTATGAGGTCACTTAAGGTACAAAGGGACTTCAACGTCCACCTTAAGATTGAAAAATTATAGCTCCTTCTCAGGAAAAAACTACGATGAGGTCAACTTAAGATGAAAAGGGATTTAAATGTCCACCTTAAGATTTGGAAAGTTATAGTTCCTTTTAAGGACAAACTCACGAAGAGGCCAGCCTAACGTGCAAAGGGACTTAAATGTCAACCTTAAGATTGGAAAGTTATAAAGTTTCAACTTAAAGACTTCGTGGACTTGATGACATCGACTTGAACACTTGCAAAACTTTGAAGATTTAGTGGACTTTGCATACTTCAACTTGAAGAGTGGTGGACTTTTAAAATTCAACTTGAAAGATTAGCAGACTTGAAGACTTCAACTTGAAGATTTGGAGGGCTTAAACAGTTCAACTTTAGGACAGGTGAATCTGAAGACTCCAACTTGACGATCGACGGACTTGAAAACTTCAACTTGGAGACTTGCAGGGCTTAAATATTTCAACTTGAAGTACGACGAACGTGAAGAATTAAACTTGAAGACCGACGGACTTGAAGACTTCAACTTGGAAACTTGGATGACTTAAATATTCCAACCTGAAGAGCGGCGAACTTGAAAAGCGGTGAACATGAAGACTTCAACTTGAAGACTTGGAGGGATTAAATATTTCAACTTGAAGAGTAGCGAACATGAAGACCGGAGGACTTTAGGATTTGGTGAACATGAAGACATAGTGAATCCCTGAACTTCAGTGCAAATACTTGGTAGCCTCTTAAAAGACTATAATCGTCCTATTGAAGACACTGATTTATCATGGAGGCTTTCTCCCCATCTAAGTCATATGAGATCCATAGTTCAAAAGAAGAATGAAATTTCAGCCTGGTTTTCAAGTGTTGGTTGAATGAATTACTTCCATCATACTTCATTTGGACAACGACTGGGGCACTATGTATCTTTTGAACTTATGCGATTGAACTTAGAATGAAACTCTAAGTTGCCTACGTACCTCGGTGAAGAGGATCAAGTCATACCGTAGTTCAGAATGAGTGATTCTTTTTATTCCTAACTTTGCTACGCCGCCTCTTTCATTTTATTCCTTTACAGCTTGTTTGGATGGTTGTTACATATCATTTCATAATGTATCATATTATATTGTATTATATCGTATTATATTTGTTTGATGAATACAATTGTATACAATAAAATTGCGTTGAGAAAATAAAATCAAGATCGAAAAATATTGCGACAATCATAGTATTTTATTTCAAATATCTGAGTATTACAATCTCTATGAATCCTCTGATTCTTCTTTTCAATAGTAAATAAATTCAAGGGCCTTTGAGCTTGATCTTGAATATGTAGTTGTCGTCACAAACGATGATCTTGTTCTTGAGCTTTAGCTTGATTGCTTAAATTGACTTTAATTTATTCTTCGTTCTTGAGCTTGAATTTGATTTGTTCTTCGTTCTTGAGCTTGAACTTGATTGGTTGAAGCTTGAAACTTGTGGAGGAATTTGCAGTATTTGATCCATGAGCTCTCTCTTGATTCTTGTTATAACTTCTGGTGTCTTTTCTGGGTTATGAAAACCCTATTTATTGTTGTGGGAGGGAAGAGTTATGATAGAATAAACTCTTTCTATTCAATCAAATCGAAGTGTGAAAATGCCGCATTTCATTGGCCAGAACATGTCACTTGCACACGTGGCACAGTTTCATTAGCCTTTTAATTTGACTTGGAGTGCCTTGTCATTTTCATGTGTGGCACCAAACCGGACCTCTAGGAAGATGTCATACTTGGCCTAATGAAGTGGGCTTATCATTTAATTTGTAGTCCAATTGAATGGACTAACCCAACACATATATACTGAATTTAAATAATTAACCCAATTTACTAGCCACAAAATTTGTGTGGACTAGTGTCTTGAATTTAACGTGTTCCAAATTATTTTATGAATTTAAATCCGATAAAATTTAAATGATTACAACAATATTTGGATAAATTATTTGTTTGACGTCGTTTCATGATAACACGCACCAGTAATATGAAGAATAAACGTGTAATATTATAAACAAAAATTATGATACAGAGAATAATTATTATATGAAAATATATGATAAATGATAAAATAAAATTATTTAGTTATAATAAAGGGTGAGACTGATAGAAAAAGACAAAGTAACGACACAACCACGTCAAATCGATAGTTATATAAAGTTACATATTTCGTCGCTACGTAACTGATGAATTTAACGACGATATATTAAAATTTAAGTAACAATCAAAACAAACATTGTATTTAAAGTAACAATACAATACGATACAATATTTAACAACCATCCAAACAAGCTGTTAATTGTGCTTAATTAATGAGTCATCTATTCGTCACTATTGACTATCTATAATTTCAAGTAGAAAAGACATTCTCTTCTGTTAAACACAAAATATTAGTAGTATTGATAATTAAGTATTTATTAGAACTTTCCAAAGCGACTTATGGAATGGAGTTATGGATCATGACATATTTTGGCATTTTTGAATATTGAATAGCCAACTTTAATGGGTGAAATATTTTATAGTAATTAATTATATATTCCACTCATTCTTCCCTTCATATTATTCATATATAGTATCCGTCATCTTTATCCGGTCCAACACATACATCAAAGAGAAAAAATCATTCTCCCCTTCTGACCACCATGTGCACGTTAGAAAAGTCAGGCAACATCTTCTATCTTACGCTTACCGGAGACGATGAGCACCGACTGAATCCTACGCTCATCGCTACCATCCGTTCATTGGTAGCCGAAGTTAAATCCCAAGCCGTTAAGGGTTCCGTTCTGGTCACAAAAGCCCAAGGCAGGTTCTTCTCTAACGGCTTTGATCTAAAGTATGCACAAGCCGCCGGTTCAGCGCAAGCTGCCAAAGATCGGCTACATAACATGGTGGCCTTGTTCAAGCCGCTGGTCGCCGATTTCCTATCACTCCCAATCCCGACTATCGCCGCCGTCACCGGCCACGCTGCGGCGGCGGGGCTGCTGCTAGCGATATGCCATGATTATGTAACCATGAGAACGGACAAAGGAGTGGTGTATATGAGCGAGTTGGATATAGGGATGACTTTGCCGGACTATTTTACGGCGATGATAAGGTCTAAGGTTGGATCCGCAGCTGCTCGGCGGAATATGGTTTTGAAAGCAGCGAAAATGAAGGCGGAGGAGGCGGTGGCGATGGGAATTGTGGATTCAGCTCATCCTACGGCGGAGGAGGCAGTGGTTGCGGCGGTGAGACTGGCGGAGGAGCTGGGGAAGAAGCGTTGGAATGGCAAAGCGTATGCAGAGCTGAGGAAATCGTTGGTTCCGGAAGTGTGTGGAGTTTTAGGGTTGAAACATAGTGCTGTCTTGCCTTCACGCTTGTGAGAATCACTTTTTCATTCAGAAAGTTACTTTCTTTCCCCCGGCTTTTTACCAATACTATTTATGATAATAATTGACCCTATTTCATAAGCTTTGAACAATATTGTGTCATGGCATGCTGTCTAAAAGAAATTAATTTATCTATGTACACGCCCATTCGGAGGCGGATCTAAAATTTAAAGCTTGTATGTGTCAAAATTTCCTTTAATGTACGTCTTATAATTAGGAATGACAAATGGTGCGGTTGCGATTGCGGGCAAACCCGCACACACCCGCAAAGACTCCAACCTGCCCCGCTCCACAATTTTCTTTTAATATTTTTAACCGCCCTGCTCCGCCCCGCCACGCATATTTTTTTAATTTTTTTTTAATTTGGAAAAATTATCAAAAGATACCACATTCCAAATTTCCAATGTATTATATTCTTCTTTTTAAAGAAATTGCAATTTTTCTTCTTTTGTTGATGTTAACTCCACTTACTCCATGTAGTTATTTTTTGGCCAAATACATAATTGGACCTTTAAATTTGGCCTTTTTTGTCACTTGCACACTTAACATACAGTTGTTCCTATTAGGCCCTTCAACTAAACCACATATGTGCCAATTAGACACTTTGTAGACCATCTGAGAAAAACTTTTATAAAAATTATTGGATATGTAATTAGCTGCACTTGTGTATTTGATAGCTTTTAAGGCTTTCTTCTTTGCTTATAAAATAGCTGCACTTGTGTATTTGACAGCTTTGCTCTTTTGCTGAAGTACTATTTTTGTTAAAAATTGTTAATGTCAAAATGCAACTTCTATCAAGCACTTGTGCGTTCTAGTTTGTAAAGTTTTATTCCAATAGTTTACAAGTGCCGTGCAAAGATAACAAGCTTGCAAAATGAGAATAGTCAAATTCATGTACACTATACTTTCTTTTTTAAAAAAAATTAAGAGGAAAAATGATGGGTTTACGAGAAGAAGAGGAGAAATAGAATGTAAGGTAAAAGTTAGTTTTAATTGAAATAATATATTAGAATGTAATAATAATAATAATAATAATAATAATAATAATAATAATAATAATAATAATAATAATAATAATAATAATAATAATAATAACCTTTTTCTCATTTTCACGCGTCTTTCCTCACACACTAAATTATGTCACTACAAAGTGTCTAATTGAAACATATGTGGCTTAGTTGAAGGGCCTAATAGGAACAACTCTATGTTAAAGTGTCCAAGTGACAAAAAAAGTCAAGTTTAAGGGTCCAGTTATGTATTCTGCCTTATTTTTTCCTCTTATCTTTGTAATATTAATACAAGAATGTAGACTCTGTACTACTTGAAGTGTATGTCACTTTCATTATAAATATTGATTAATCGAGAACAGCAACACGCAAAAATTAGTATTGCAATCGTTTGCAGCAAGAATAAAAGCTAGGACGAGAACGTTGCTTCTTCAATGTTCAAATCACTTTGTTTTTTGCCTAGTATTTCTGGCTCATTACCAATAGTTTGTTTAAGGCTCTACTTATCACAATTAGTCCTTTGCTGTCCCTATTGTCTAATTTCTTTACTCATTTTACAAACAAGTTCTCTTTAGAAATTCGTAAAACAAGTTCTTTTTTTACTCCCTAATAACAGTGAAGATTTTGTCATATAACAATTCCAATTTGCTTGGGATTGTAGCGTTACAATTATAATATAAGCCTTCCAGTTATGAGACAGTAGAATTCCTTCCAATTACAAATAAGAGCAGAGTATTAAGATATGACTGTCTTTAGGAGATCTGGTAGCGTTTTAGTCTTTTGGGTTTTAGTTAAAAAAATAACAGTCTTGACCCACGCTCCGCCCTGCTCCGCGTTATTTTTTAAAAAAAAAATTAGAACCCGCTCCGTCCACGCAAACACTGCAACCCACCCCACCCGCGAATGCTGAAATCCGCCCCACACCGCGCATTGCCATCCCTACTTATAACACCTAATAGTATATAGTTTGTTCATAATGTTTCAGGCTATCTAATAGGCATTTTTTTCCCGTAAATATGAAAATTATTTAGACCCTACCTATAAATTTCATTGGGTATGTTGGTACTGTCGTATGAAAAGTACATCATACATCAAGAAGCAAATGTAATTAGCATTTTAAGAAGAAATCACACATCAATATTTTCAATTGAGAACAACATCTTTTCTGTATGCTAAAAATAAATTTGCACAGTAAAATTAAATCTTCAATAAGCAACTCCACCAATGAGAATAAGAAAATAAAATAATATCTTCAATAGATAAGTTATGCCCCATAAGTAAATACAGAATTAGATAAACTATAATATCCCAAAACTTAAAATCTTAAATCTCATATTTTTCTAGGCACAATGATTGCAAAATATTCATCATCATATAATAATAAAGAGATTTATTTTTTATTTGACAATCATAGAATATCACAAATTGTTATGTTATACTAGTAAATAAAAAAAATTATAAGAATTAAATTTGATCTCAATCTAAATATCAAAACTCAAGTTTTTTGATTTTATGAAAGCAAAAACTAAAAGCTTTGAGATTAAGAGAAATGCTTTTTTGGATTTTTTTTTAAAAATATTTTTTGGAGTCTTTTTTTTGAGTGTTTTTCGTAGAGATTACAAATAAAACAATAGAATAGAGAAAAAAATATATATAAAAATAATAAATGATAAATAGAAAATTGGGAGGTAACCAAAAAGGAAAATAACTGGGACAAAAGAAATAAGAAACACAACGAAAAGGGAAAGACAGACATGGTTTAAGATAAATTCAAATTTGAATTTTATATACGAGAAAAGCTTTCAAAAAGGCCTATCATCTATGATATCTTTGTCTAGTTTGCGACTGAGAGAGATAGAATCAAATATTTAAACTAGTTTAAATTTTTTTTACATAAATATAATATATAATAATTTTACCAACACAGCAAATGCCATACTACCCCACCCTAAATGTTGGATCCTTTGTAAAGGTATACTCTTTCTTTAAGAGTTCGGTCGGTTTATTAAGTTAGTTAAATCCTTTAGGTATATTTAATTAAATAATGATAATAGGTATAAACTGTAACAACCCGATTGGTCATTTTACATTTTAGAAATCCGTTCCCTTAAATAAAATTTTTCGTACTTGCTTTAACTATTTTATGACTTGCGGGGACGGGTGGTTCGGAAGTTGGAAGATTTTTGAGTAAGAATAAGTCCAATTGCTTCTTTAAGTTTCTAAAAAAAAGGCTAAGTTTGACTTCTGTCAACTTTCTTGGGAAACGGACCCGGATTCGTGATTCGACGATCCCGGAGGGTCCGTCGAAAAATATGAGACTTGGGCGTATGCCCAGAATTGAATTCCGAGGTCCCTAGCCCGAGTAATGAATTTTTATGTGAAATTGTTAGATTAAAGTTTTAAAGATTTAAATAAACTAAGAAATCATTGTTTTCCTGGGTATCGGGCTCGGATTTCGATTCCGAAACTTGGTACAAGTCCGAAATATCAGTTAAGACTTACCCGTAAAATTTGGTGTCAATCTGAGAAGTTTAAGGGTGTTTTGACCCGTTGGAAGAAAATTAAGAACTTGAAGTTCAATGATTTGGTTCAATTGGTTTTGGGTTCGATTCCTCGATTTAGCGTTGTTTTGAGTGTTTCGAGGGTTCGAGTAGGTCCGCCTCGTGATTTCAGACTTGTCGGTATGCTCGGGATGGGCACGGGAACCCCGAGCATCAAACGAGTGAGGCTCGAGTGAAGTTAAAACTTGAAAAAGGACTGAACTTTGTTGCTTCTTCCATAACCGCATATGCGGTTCTTCGACCGCAGATGCGTCCTGATCATCGCAAAAGCGGAAGGGGCCAGGCCCAGGAGAAACCGCAAAAGTGGCCCAGAGACCGCAGAAGCGGTCAGATCCGCAGAAGCGGTCCATCTTCCCAGGCCCAGTACCGCAGAAGCGGTTGGGCTTCCGCAGAAGCGGACTCGCGGAAGCGGGGACCGGACCGCAGAAGCAGTCCAGGCTTCTTTGCTCGTTTCCGCAAAAGTGGTTCTTTTCCATAGGATTATAAATGAGTAATTATTGTTAAATGCGGGGGCTACGTACGTACTAGGTGACGAGAGTCCGTGCGTAGCTACTAAAATGATAATTGTTTGGGTAGTTTAGGACCCACATCATGCCTAATTGGGGAATATTTCTTATTTTAAATTACCAATATGATCGTTTATGATTTGCTAGAGACTTGAGGAAATGAAAAGTGAACATATGAGCTTGTTGAGCCTTGGTAGGAATTTCTTTGTATATAATTGAGCCTTTATGTGCATTCTTGATATTTCTCTTGATGATTATGGATCGGACCGATCGCCTCGGTGAGAATAGATGCATCTATGGTTCGGGCCGCTCGACCCTTGACAGTTCATAGTTTATTTTCTGTTAGAGCGGGCCGTCGACCTCAGTGTGATTGCGCATGATTTATATGCTTACGTTTAGACATGACATGGTCACTTGTTTAATATGAAAAGGGGAAAATGGTAATTGAACTATGGTCAAGAACATGAATATGACTTTTCTTTTAAATTTGTATTATTAGAGATCCTTATGCTGTATATCTCACATTATCATTATATTATCTTGACCTTAGTAAGTATCAAGTCGACCTCTCGTCTTTACTTCTTCGAGATTAGACGGGATATTTACTGGGTACATGTTGTTTATGTACTCATGTTATACTTCTGTACTTAAATGTACAGGATCAGAGGCAGGTGGATCTGGGTATCATTCTGGTGCGTATCAGTGAGCACATCTAGGACTTCTATGGTGAGCTGCTTCTCTTTCATGCCGATCCGCATCCGAAGAAGTATTTCTCTGTATTTTTATTTCTGTCTATCCTGATTCAGACAGTAGGATAATATAGTATTCTTTTGTGTATATTGTACTAGTTTCCCGTAGCTTGTGACACCAGGTTCTGGCACACCCGTTAGTAGACATTTATTTTTGGCTTGTATTGTCATTTGGCACATTATGATCTTTACTGGCCTTTTCTTTATTTAAAAAATCTATTATACTGTATTTAGTTAAAGTAAAATGAGAATTAAATCACATTTTCGCGTTGGCTGGCCTAACAAAGGCATCGGGCGCCATCATGACCTATTATGAAAAATGGGTCGTGACAACATGGTATCAGAGCACTAGGTTCACGTAGTTCTTACAAGTTATGAGCAAACCTAATAGAGTCTTGTAGATCGGTACAGAGATGTCTGTATTTATCTTCGAGAGGCTATAGGGTATTAGGAAAGACTACTCTTATTCATTTCCATCGTGCAGTTGTTAGTGTACTAAATCTTCCTATTATTTTCTCTCACAGATGGTGAGGACCCGTACCGCCGACGTTCTGGACCCGGGAGGAGCTGCTCCCCCAGTTGCCAAAGGCCGAGGTAGAGGCCGGGGGAGGGCACTGACCCGTGGTAGGGGACGAGGGCATCCCAAAGCTATTCCAGTTGCACCACCAGCAGATCCTGCGAGGGATCCCACTATTGAGGAGCATGGCGAGGTGCCTGCAGCTATACCTACTCCGGTGGATTTCATGACCGCACCGGGATTTCAGGAGGTCATGGGTCGCATGCTTCGGTTCATGGATACTATGACTCAGGCTGGTTTATTTCCAGCAGATCCAGCCACCTCACAGGCAGGAGGCGGAGCACAGAGCCCTACCGCACAGGCTCCAGGTCATACAACCGCAATTTATCATACTCCGGGTGCACTACCCGCAGAGGGGGTTTAGCCAGTTGTTGCAGCGGCACCCCAGCCGATGCCAGCTGTTGACGGCGATCTGCAGAAGTTATTAGATAGATGGACCAGGTTGCACCCTCCAGTCTTCGGGGGTGAGCGTCATGAGGATGCCCAGGATTTCATTGGCAGGTGTAGGGATAGACTGCACAACATGAGGATATTGGAGTCGTATGGAGTCGACTTCACTACTTTTCAGCTGGAGGGCAGGGCCCGTAAATGGCGGCTGTCTTATTCACTTAGTAGGCTAGCAGGCGCTCCTACCCTCACTTGGGGTCATTTCACTCAGTTATTCCTTGATCGGTACATTCCACCCTCTAAGAGGGAAGAGCCACGTCATCAGTTTGAGCATCTAGAGCAGGGTCAGATGTCAGTGACCGATTATGAGGCGAGGTTCTCTGAGTTGTCTTGCCATGCACTTATGATACTCCCCACAGAGGCAGAAAGAGTACGGAGATTCGTTGCGGGGTTACATCCCACTATCTGGTCGGGTATGTCCCGTGAGGTAGAGATGGGCACTGGGTATCAGCTAGTACTTGAGATTTATCGCAAGATTGAGAGTTACCGTTTGAGAGGTAGAGAGCAGATATTGCAGGATAAGAGGGCCAGATTCTCAGGAGAGTTCACAGGCGCCCAGCTAGGGGCAGAGGTCACTTTGGGAGGGGTCAGCTCAGTTGGCCCCCAGTTCCAGCACCACCACCTACTCGGGGTGCTCCAGCGCACTCCTATTTCACCGCTATGCCAGAGAGTTCTTATTGCCCGTCAGCTATTCAGGGTTCATCCAGCGGGTATCCAGGTCCTCCGGAGTCTTCCAATTCTTATTTTAGTGCTATGCCGGAGAGTTCATACCGCCCACCGACCATTCAGGCTTCTTCTAGTGGATCTTCTGGTATTCAGAGTCAGCCATCCGGACAGCAGGTCACCGCACCACGTTGTTGAGTGCGGGGACGCAGGTCACATGAGGAGATACTGCCCCAGGCTTAGGGGCAAGGCAGTACAGCAGGGGCAGCAGCCCATGACTCCAGCACCAGCGGCCCAGCCACCTAGAGGTGGAGGGCAGACTGGTAGAGGCCGCCCCAGGGGTGGAGGCCAGACAAGGAGAGGTCAGCCAGCTGTTACTCAGTCAGGTGGAGGCCAATCAGCCGGTGCTCCAGCTAGATTCTATGTTCTTCCAGCCAGGCCAGATGCATTGGCCTCAGATACCGTCATCACAGGTATTATTTCCGTCAGCGGTAGAGATGCATCAGTATTATTTGATCCAGGGTCTACTTATTCATATGTTTTATCTCTGTTTGCTCGTTTCCTGGCTATTTCTCCTAAGCCTTTGGGTGTTCCTGTTCATATGTCCACTCCTGTGGGCGATTCCGTGGTCATGGATTGGGTCTACCGATCTTGTGTGGTTACTTTCTGCGATTACGAAACTAGAGCGGATCTTCTGTTGCTGGACATGATTGATTTTGAGGTCATCCTGGGCATGGATTGGCTATCTCCATATCACGCCATCCTTGATTGCCATGCCAAGACTATTTCACTAGCGATGCTAGGGTTGCCGAGGTTGGAGTGGAAGGGTTCCACTGTTGATACGCCTAGCAGGGTTAATTCCTTCCTGAAGGCTTAGCGCACGGTGGAGAAAGGGTGTTTGGCTTATTTAGCTTATGTTCGAGACACCTCCACAGAGTCCCTGACGATTGATTCAGTGCCGGTAGTCCGAGAGTTCGCTGATGTTTTTCCTTCTGATCTTCCTGGCATGCCTCCAGATCTTGATATTGATTTCTGTATTGATTTGGCACCAAGCACTCAGCCTATATCCATCCCACCGTACCGTATGGGTCATAAGGAGCTGAAGGAGCTGAAGGAACAGTTGGAGGAGTTGTTAGCAAAAGGGTTTGTTAGGCCCAGTGTATCGCTTTGGGGTGCACCAGTGCTATTTGTGAAGAAGAAGGATGGGACTATGCGGATGTGCATTGATTACTACCAGTTGAACAAAGTTACCATCAAGAACAAGTATCCATTGCCCCGTATTGATGATTTGTTTGACCAGCTGCAGGGTGCTAGGGTGTTCTCTAAGATTGACTTGAGATCAGGGTATCATCAGCTGAAGATCCGGGATTCAGATGTCCCGAAGACCGCATTCAGGACTAGATATGGCCACTATGAGTTTCTAGTGATGCCATTTGGCTTGACTAATGCTCTAACGACATTTATGGACTTGATGAACAGGGTGTTCAGGCCTTACATTGATTCATTTGTTATCATCTTAACTGACGACATCTTGATATACTCGCGTAGCCTGGGGGAGAACGAGCAGCATTTGAGAGTAGTGCTTCAGACCTTGCGCGAGCAGCAGCTTTATGCTAAGTTCTCCAAGTGCGAGTTCTGGCTGGAGTCAGTGGCATTCTTGGGGCATGTAGTTTCAGGGGAGGGTATTAAAGTGGATCCCAAGAAGATTGAGGCAATTCAGAGTTGGCCACGTCCTACTTCAGTGACCGAGATTAGGAGTTTCCTGGGGTTGGCAGGTTACTACCGGCGATTTGTGCAGGGCTTTTCATCTATTGCATCACCTCTGACCAGATTGACCCAAAAGGGTGCCCCATTCTGTTGGTCCGATGATTGTGAGGAGAGCTTCCAGAAACTCAAGACGGTTTTGACTATGGCACTAGTTCTTGTATTGCCTTCCGGTTCAGGGATGTACACGGTATATTGCGATGCTTCTCGCATTGGCTTGGGATGTGTATTGATGCAGTAGGGGCGAGTTATTGCATATGTTTCACGTCAGTTGAAGGTTCATGAGGAGAATTACCCTATGCACGATCTAGAGTTGGCGGCGATTGTTCATGCTCTCAAGATATGGAGGCATTATTCGTATGGGGTATCATGTGAGGTTTACACTGACCATCCCAGCTTGCAGTATTTGTTCAAGCAGAGGGATCTTAATTTGAGGCAGCGCAGGTGGTTTGAGATTATGACATTACCATTCTTTATCATCCAGGTAAGGCGAATGTGGTCGTGGATGCCTTGAGCAGAAAGGCGGAGAACATGGGTAGCTTGGCGTCCATTCCTGCTGAGATGAGACCATTAGCTTTGGACATCCAGTCTTTAGCTAACAGACTTGTGATATTGGACATTTTGGAGCCCAACCGAGTTCTATCATGTGTGGTTGCTCAATCTTCGTTATTAGGGCAGATTAAGGCCCGACAGTTCGATGATCCAGATTTGGCGGTCCTTAGAGAGACGGTACTTCAGGGAGGTGCCAAGGAGATTTCTATTGGCGAGGATGGCGTGTTACGGCTTCAGGGCCGTGTATGTGTTCCTAATATTGATGGCTTGAGAAAGACGATTCTAGAGGAGGTCCACAGTTCGAGGTACTCCATTCATCCAGGTGCCACGAAGATGTATCGTGACTTGAGGCAGCATTACTGGTGGCGGAGGATGAAGAAGGACATCGAGGAGTATGTAGTTAAATGTTTGAATTGCCAGCAGGTCAAATATGAGCACCAAAGGCCAGGTGGCCTACTTCAGCGGATGCGCATTCTGGAATGGAAGTAGGAGCGCATCACCATGGATTTCTTGGTTGGGTTGCCGCGGACTTTGCGGAAGGTTGATTTAGTGTGAGTTATTGTGGATAGGTTGACCAAGTCGGCCCACTTCATTCCAGTGGCGACTACTTATTCAGCAGAGAGATATGCTCAGATTTACATTCGGGAGATAGTTAGGTTGCATGGTGTGCCGATTTCCATCATATCAGACAGAGGCCTTCAGTTTACTTCCCATTTTTGGAGAGCTGTTCAGAGTGAGTTGGGGACCCGTATAGAGCTTAGCACAACATTTCATCCTCAGATCGACGGGCAGTCGGAGCGGACCGTTCAAATTTAGAGGATATGTTTAGAGCATGTGTGATGGACTTTGGAGGGCAGTGGGATCAGTTCTTACCCTTGGCGGAGTTTGTATATAATAACAGCTATCAGTCCAGCATAGAGATGGCCCAATATGAGGCATTATATGGTCGGCGTTGTCGTTCTCCTATCGGGTGGTTTGAGCCTGGTGAGGCTAAGTTACTTGGTACAGATTTGGTTCAGGATGCCTTGGATAAGGTAAAGTTGGTTCAGGAGAGGCTCCGCACAGCTCAGTCCAGGCAGAAGAGTTATGCATATCAAAAGGCACGTGATGTATCATACATGATTCGCGAGAAGGTTCTCTTGAAAGTCTCGCCGATGAAAGGCATTATGAGGTTTGGAAAGAAGGGCAAGCTAAGCCCAAGATTTATTGGTCCCTTTGAGGTGTTGAGGCAAGTAGGAGAAGTTGCCTATGAGCTTGCTTTACCTCCCAGTTTATCGGGAGTTCATCCAGTTTTCCATGTATCGATGCTTCGGAAGTATCATGCCGACCTATCACATGTGTTGGATTTCAGTACCATTCAGTTAGATGAGAGCTTGGGCTACGAGGAGGATCCAGTTGCCATTATTGATAGACAGGATCGCCAGTTGAGGTCCAAGAGGATTTCTGCGGTAAGGGTCCAGTGGAGGGGCCAACCGGTTGAGGAGGCGACCTAGGAGTCCGAGGAGGACATGCGGAGCAGATATCCCCACTTATTTAGCAGTCCAGGTACTTTTCTATGTCCGTTCGAGGACGAAAGTTTGTTTAAGAGGTGAAGAATGTAACGACCCGACTGGTCGTTTTGCATTTTAGAACCTCGTTCCCTTAAATAAAACTTCCCGCACTTACTTTAACTAATTTATGACTTGCGGGGACGGGTGGTTTGGAAGTTGGAAGAGTTTTGAGTAAGAATAAGTCCAATTGCTTCTTTAAGTTTCTAAAAAAAAAGGCCAAGTTTGACTTCGATCAACTTTCTTGGGAAACGGACCCGGATTAGTGATTCGACGATCCCGGAGGGGTCTGTGGAAAAATATGGGACCTGGACGTATGCCCGAAATTGAATTCCGAGGTCCCTAGCCCGAGTAATAAATTTTGATGTGAAATTGTTAAATTAAAGTTTCAAAGATTTAAATAAATTAAGAAATCATTGTTTTCCTGGGTATCGGGTTTGGATTTGGATTTCAAAACTTGGTACAAGTCCGAAATATCAGTTAAGACTTACCCGTAAAATTTGATGTCAATCCGAGAAGTTTAAGGGCGTTTTGACCCGTTGGAAGAAAATTAAGAACTTGAAGTTCAATAATTTGGTTCAATTGGTTTTGGGGTTCGATTCCTCAATTTAGCGTTGTTTTGAGTGTTTCAAGGATTCGAGTAGGTCCGCCTCATGATTTCAGACTTGTCGGTATGTTCAGGCGGGGCACGGGAGCCCCGAGCGTCAAACGAGTGAGCCTCGAGTGAAGTTGAAACTTGAAAAAGGACTGAACTTTGTTGCTTCTGTCATAACTGCATATGCGGTTCTTGGACCGCAGAAGCGGTAATGTAGATGCATCCTGATCATCGCAAAAGCGGACCCCAGACCGCAGAAGCGGTCCACCTTCCCAGGCCCAGTACCGTAGAAGCAGTTGGGCTTCCGCAGAAGTGGACTCGCGGAAGCGGGGACCTGACCGCAGAAGCGGTCCAAGCTTCTTTGCTCGTTTCCGCAAAAGCAGTTCTTTTTCGCAAAAGCGGACCCCGCAGAAGCGGGAGTTCTACCGCAGAAGCAGAAATAGCTGGGCAGAAGGGTTCATTTAATTCGAACCCAAAGCCATTTTTATCATTTCTCATTCCACACTTGGGCGATTTTGGTGGTTCCAAATAGAGGGTTTCCACATATTATTGCAAGTTTGTGCTCGTTCGGCTTCGAATTGAGGGTTTGGGCTTGTTCTTGTTATTGGAAGAGCGCTTCGAAGCGAGGTAAGTCTCCTTTCTAGCCTTGTAAAAGGGAACTGTCCCCATAGGATTATAAATGAGTAATTGTTGTTAAATGCGGGGGCTACGTACGTATTAGGTGACGAGAGTCCGTGCGTAGCTACTAAAATGATAATTGTTTGGGTAGTTTAGGACCCACATCATGCCTAATTGGGAAATATTTCTTATTTTAAATTTCCAATATGATCGTTTATGATTTGCTAGAGACTTGAGGAAATGAAAAGTGAACGTATGAGCTTGTTGAGCCTTGGTAGGAATTTCCTTGTATATAATTGAGCCTTTATGTGCATTCTTGATATTTCTCTTGATGATTATGGTCGGACCGATCGCCTCGGTGATAATAGATGCATCCATGGTTTGGGTCGCTCGACCCTCGGTAGTGCACAATTTATTTTCTATTGGAGCGGGCCGTCGACCTCGGCGTGATTGCGCATGATTTATATGCTTACTTTTAGACATAACATGATCACTTGTTTAATATGAAAAAGGGGAAAATGGTAATTGAATTATGGTCAAGAACATGAATATGACTTTTCTTTTAAATTTGTACTATTAGAGATCCTTATGCTGTATACCTCACATTATCACTATATTATCTTGACCTTAGTAAGTATCAAGTCGACCTCTCGTCTCTACTTCTTCGATATTAGACGGGATACTTACTGGGTACATGTTTTTTATGTACTCATGCTACGCTTCTGTACTTAAATGTACAAGATCTGAGGCAGGTGGATCTGGGCATCATTCTGGTGCGTATCAGTGAGCACATCTGAGACTTCTACGGTGAGCTGCTTCTCTTTCATGCCGATCCGCAACCGAAGAAGTCTTTCTCTGTATTTTTGTTTCTGTCTATCCTGATTCAGACAGTAGGATAGTATAGTATTCTTTTATGTATATTCTACTAGTTGCCCGTAGCTTGTGAATACCAGGTTCTGGCACACCCATTAGTAGACATTCATTTTTGAGTTGTATTGTCATTTGGCACATTATAATCTTTACTGGCCTTTTCTTTATTTAAAAAATCTATTATATTGTATTTGGTTAAAGTAAAATGAGAATTAAATCACATTTCTGCATTGGCTGGCCTGATAAAGGTGTCGGACGCCATCATAACCTATTATGAAAAATGGGTTGTGACATAAACAGATACTTTTGGCGTTTGTGCAGTTGTTACGGGGAGAGGGAAAGCAAAATAGATAAAGCAATCATAAATAGATGAAAATTGGAGAAATATATATTTGCAACACTCGTTAATCAGTTGCTAAAGAATTGATTCATTGGTATTTACCAGTCAGATAATGATACGTGTGGATGTAATTTTGAAAGTGAAAGGACGTTAGTTGATGCTTCTTAATTAAGAAAGAAAACGAAAGTTCTTTCGTAAAGTATACATGATGTTGCTGAACATGTCGTCAGCTTTTTCTGGATTTGGAAATTTGTGGTTTTCGTGGCTTAGTTATTGGGATTATTTTTCTTTTACTAGTTATGCGTAGATAGTAATTTTAAAATTATTTCTTATCATGTGAATTCATAGTCTTTCCGCAAAATTAAATATTATATGTACATACTTTTTTATATTAATATAATATTAACGGTTGGCATTTATGTTTCAAAAAGATTGAATGATGCACTTGGTTAAACGTTGAGTTATTTACCAAAATAAATGTGGATCAATTCTCACTTACTATATTTTTTCCTCTTTATTTGAAATCTTATATCCGACACTGCCAAATAGGGCAACCTAACACATCTATGATTGAATTTAAGGCTACATGCACATACCTTAGGTGGGAGCAGCTTACCAATAGAATAATGGATTTAAGGGGTCCTCTCACCACATGGAGTTATTTGCATTTTATACTGCTCATTTATCTGATTTACAACTTATCTCCTTGTCCTTTAATTTTAGCATGTTATTTCCTTTTCTTCTCTAATCTTATTGTTTTGTCATTTTGATGTTGTTATTGTTCTTGTATTCATTATTTTCAACATGACTTCTGTTAGCCCAAGTAAAGATTAGTTTTGAAGAATGGCAAAGGAACTCAGGATGAACTAGGTCCATCCAGTGGTCCATCCCTCAGGTGCAAAAAAACGGACAGATTTGAGCATGTGGGTTGCACGTGAAGGAGATAAGCTTAACTTGGTGTATTTAATATCTCCTGATAAAAAATGTTGCATAATTGATAAGGAGAAGGACTCCTTACTCAAAGAGAACACTATC
This sequence comes from Nicotiana glauca, assembly GCA_026770625.1. Taxonomy (NCBI): domain Eukaryota; kingdom Viridiplantae; phylum Streptophyta; class Magnoliopsida; order Solanales; family Solanaceae; genus Nicotiana; species Nicotiana glauca. The sequence goes on along the minus strand of MU761378.1, from coordinate 48,481 downwards.
CAAGATCGGGAAGGAGTTAGAAGTTGAAATCAACTAGAACTCTAGTTATTTCTTCATCTACTAACTCTATAAATTGCATGATGTTCGCACATTAAAGTGTTGCACAAAAACGCAGAAGTTAAACGTGAATTGGGAGCAAAATAGCAAGGCTTTTTGCAAGCAATTCATGTGTGATTCAAGTGTGCAAACCTTAAGCTACAAGAACCACATTGAAGAACTAGCTCCATAAAGAGTTTTATGTGCCTTTCTTTATTTCTAGTTTAATTGTAGTAGGTGTTTAATATTATACCTTTCAGCTTTCATAGAAGCAATTGTACAGGTATTTTGACTATTCATGTTAGAGTTAACTTGAAGTTGTCGCATCAGTTAGAGGCTGGTTGCTACAACGGGATTAGAGTTAATCCTTAGGTTTACAAAGAGTTTTGTAAATGCAGTTTTGACTCAGTAATTTTAGTGGAAGTTTGGGAAAATCCTACTGAGCAGTAGATCGTAGTTTTTTTCACCTTTTGAGCAAGGTGTTTTCCACGTAAAAATCTCCGTGTTCTTTATTTTATGTACTTTTAATTCAGCAAACAGTAGTCATTAGTACACCTAGAAGAACCAGGTCCTTCCAGAAGCAGTTTAAGCAAAAATTGGGTACCACACAAATCACCCCCCTCTTGTGTGGTATTGACGTTTAGAACATCAATTGGTATCAGAGCGGGTTATCCTTGAAGAGGCTATTACCTTAGGAAAAGATCAACATGAGTGCACCACCTGGGAACCGGGAAGGACAATCCACTGATATGCCTCCACTCTTTAATGGCCACTACTACTCTTGGTGGAAAAAACAGGATGAGAGATCACATCATATGAGAAGACTATGAACTCTGGGACATAATCACCGATGGTCCTCTAGCAACTACAAAGAAGAATGCTGAAGGAGTGGATGTGCCAAAAACAAGAGTTGACTGCACTGCTGAGGACTTGAGGAAGTGGGAAAAGAATGCAAAGGCCAAGAAATGGCATGTGTGTGGACTTGGTCCAGATGAGTACAGTAGAATTCAAAGTTGTACCACTGCTAAGGAAATTTGGGATACTTTGCAAGTGGCTCATGAAGGAACACCTCAAAGTGAAGAGGTCCAGAGGAACACTGCTGTATTCTCAATATGAGAATTTAACCATGAAGGAAGAGGAAACCATCCAAGAGATGTATACAAGGTTCACCATATTGACAAATGAACTTAAGTCTCTTGGAAGGGTTATTCTTGAAGAAGACAAAGTTGAGAAGATTTTGACAAGGGTACTGCCAATCTCTTGGGAAAGTAAAATCACAGCTTTTCAGGAATCAAACAACATTGCCACTCTTAAATTGGATGAGCTAATTGGAAATCTCACTGCCTATGAACTTAGAAGGCAAACCATGAAGATGGATGCACCCAAGAAAGAAAGGAGCATGACATTCAGAATCACTGAAGGTGATGATCTAGAGGAGGATGAAATGAACATGATCACAAAGGATTTCAAGAAGTACCTAATGAGAGAAAATGGTCCTTCAAGAAGTGGAAGCTACAACAAACCAAGGGTTCCTGAAAACAAACCAACGAGGGGTATTACAAGTGTGGGAAGACTGATCACCACATCAAAAACTGCCCTCAATGGGAAATTGAATGGAAAAAGGAAAGAGTTGAACGAAGGAACATGAAGAAGGAACAGGTTCATCACAAGAAGAACAAAGGATCAACAAAGGCTATGGTTGCTGCTTGGGGTGAAAGCTCAGATGATGACTCAGAAGATAACGATGGAGATGAACAAGCACTTATGGCAATTGGGAAATCCGATGAGGAATCTGAGGTAAGTATAATTCATCTCAAAGATAAGATTAAATTTTTGTCTAAAGAAAGTAT